>CM047745.1:28365058-28430859 GCA_026225825.1 Pistacia integerrima
TTTAATTATGTTCACATTAATTTCTATCAAAATTATGGTCACATTAATACAGTATATGTAAGACATTGACTTGGTTTTGTTGGATTAACTTTTCTTATTAACAAATGTGTGGATGCAGAATCTGATGGTGGTGGACAATACATGGTTTATAATAGATGGGGTAGAGTTGGCGTAAAGGGTCAAGATAAGTTATTTGGACCCTATAATTCGCAGGATGTTGCAATTCGTGAGTTTGAGCAAAAGTTCTTTGCCAAGACCCAGAAACATTGGATCGACCGAAATAAGTTCAAATCTTACCCAAAATATTACACCTGGTTGGAGATGGACTATAGTGAAAAGGAAAACCAAGAATTAGTTGTGAGTTGTCTTTGCTCCAAAGCACAATAGTCAAATTCTTAGGAATATTTTTAGAAAATAATTCTTCTTCAGTGATAAGAGAAAGAAAAAGGAAACCCCATGGTGGAAGAGTAGCATTTCTGAATTATCATTATTTTTTTCTATAATTCAATCTTGGCCTTTCCACATGCTTTTGAAAGTCACGTTGTCCTCTGTTATCTGAACTTCTAATAATGGTTTTCAGGTCAATAATAGGCCTGACTCTGCTGTAAATATTCAACCTCGGGAAACAAAACTCGAGCCATGTGTTGCTAAATTTATTTCTCTTATATGCAATATTAGCATGATGAAGCAGCAAATGATGGAAATAGGTTAGTTTGCTGATCATCTAATTTCTCTTAGAGCAGATTGTATAAATTAAAAGCAACAAATATTGATTTATTTATTTGAGTTATAAAAAAGCATTTTATTGTTTGTTTTACTTGATGTTTTAACCTCTTCTATCTATTGATATGCTTTTTGATTCCCTTGGTTACTGTGTTCAAAATAGTTGTTTCACATGTTGTATTGGCTTTCAGGTTACAATGCGAATAAGTTGCCACTTGGCAGGCTAAGCAAATCAACAATAGCGAAGGTAAGTGTTTGACTTATGAACAGTTTACTCTCCTCATTTTCTGTTCAGTTATGTCGTTTTAACAAAACATACATACTGATTACGATTTGCTTAAAGTGTAAATTTAAATGGAGGGAAATTATACCAAGAAGGATGGCCCACTGAAGATTCATCTAGCTTCTGTTAAATTTCTCTGCTCTGATTCCAAAGGTTTTATATTTACAACCCTCACATGGAAAAGAAAAATGTTATTTCTAGCAAAATAACTTTCTAGAATTAAGAATGCTGGATAAGTTAGCTTTAATCAAGCTAATTGTTACTTGATATGTGATCATGTCTTGATGACTTTGTGATTGCATGGTTCCTGATATATGTCAATCTCATTCAGGTGTCACTTATCATATTTTTTGCTATTATATATTTTTTACTAAGATCTAAGATCAAGCATGCAATGTTGCATGTAGAAACGCCTTTTTTTGAATTACAGTTTAATGTTTCAATGTCTTGTTACCACTTTCTCATCTTTTTATTATTATTTTTTCCCCCATTATTTTGAGAAAAAAAGACTGAAAAGTCAGCTGAACAATCAATTTAGCATTAAAAGTTGACTTAAGACTCATTCATTAATAACATCAACCCAATATACATGAGTTCCCTATTTTTCTGGATTTAATCCAATTAATTGGCTCAATTTGATTACTTGTTATTGTAGGTTGCAATTAAATGCTGCAGGGTATAGTTGTTTACTCTCTTTCAGCACTACTTTGAGGGATACCTTATAAATTAATTTTCTTGGAATGTATGTAGGGTTATGATGTCTTGAATAGGATAGCTGATGTGATTCACCAGCCAAATAGAAGTGAATTAGAGCAATTAAGTGGGTAAGAATTTGTCTGTGTAACTCGTATCATTGGTATTTTACAAAGGAGCATTACTTTTAAAAGAGAAGACCTGGCTATGTATATGATATATAATGTTGATTATGCTTTCTTTTTTCCTTTGGCCAGTTTAAAATGCAATTTTTTAGCTTCGAGTAAGAATGGAATTGTGTTTTTAATCAACACCTTTTATTGCAGAGAATTCTACACTGTTATACCTCATGACTTTGAATTTAAGAAAATGCGTGAGTCCTCTTTCTCACTCTCAAAATCACCTGATGTGCTTGTGAAATGATACCTTACAAACTCAGCATTTGGGTACTACAATTTTGTGTTTTTGGAAAGAAGGAACATTACTGATTAGGCATATTAATTGTGGCAGGTGATTTTATCATTGACACTCATCAGAAATTGAAACTGAAATTGCAAATGGTGATTATTTTTTCATTTTTTTTAACAGAACTGGTTTTCTTGCTTTCAAAACCTTACAGAGAAAGGTGGTTCCTGAGGCTATGCTTGGGCTTTAGTTATTCTTGTAACAACTTTAGTTTGTACATCTTTAAACTGTATTATTTTTAAAGTATTGTCTTTATACAGAACTGACTCTTGCTGCCCATCACTTAATATTCTTTAAATAGGGAACTTTATTTTGGTTTCTTTAATATGGAAGAGCCATTTATTAGCTCCTTGTTTGTAATTGAAGGTTGAAGCCCTGGGTGAAATTGAAATTGCAACGAAGTTGTTGGAGGATGACAAATGTACTCAGCTATTGCTTATATTCTCTTCTTCGTTAGTGTCTTCTGTTCTATTTGATTTTGAATTCATTCATGCAAGTTCAATGTGCCAATCTAAGTAATGACTGCATAGGCCAACACATCCTTTATAGTATAACCCTTCTTCTTCTTGTCTCTCTCTCTCTTAAAGAAACAATTGCACAGAAGGTGAAAAAGCTGTCTAGTAAACTTCGGGACTGCCTCAGAAAATAAAAGTAAAAGCAGAACAGCTAGGAAAAAGGACTCTTACTAGAGGAGGAAAAAAATGTTCTATTGACCTCTATGTTCTCTGTGGGCATATCTTAAACCACTTTTGGGATAAAAATTTCTTCTTTGTTTTATTTTTTAATTGGTGTTAATGTCATGGCAGCACTTGCATCTGGCAAATATACTTCAGTCGCTTATGCTGGATTCTCGATTATTCTAATTTAAGTTCCTGTAATTATAGGAAGATCCCCTGTATTCTCATTACCAGCGCCTTCATTGTCAGTTAATGCCAGTTGAAGCAGATCCTGAGGAACATTCTATAGTAAGTTTGAATACTAAAATTCAACTTCTGTTTAATTAGGGTATGGGTGGGGGCTGGGGTGTAGAGGGTTTGGCTACCATTTGATGTTACTTGGAAATCTTTTTGTCTTAAATTTGATACCTATTCTATTTCAACTATGGTCAGATTGCAAAGTATATGCTTAACACTCATGCAAAAACACATTCCTCTTATACTGTCGACATTGTTCAAATACTCAAGGTAGAAAGAGAGGGTGAAGTTGAATGCTTCAAAAAGGTGAGAGTTCTTCTCTATAGCTATGAAGTGTCACTGACATGTGAAATATTTCAGTTATGCAGATCATTACATGATTATACAAAGCTTTCAGAAGTTTTTCAGTAGGCATTATACTCATAGTATAATTTAGCTGCTTTAACTCTTGTGAACAGTTCTCTCACTCAAAGAATAGGATGCTCTTATGGCATGGTTCTCGGCTCACAAATTGGACTGGCATTTTATCCCAAGGTCGTTACTTGTTGCCGGCTGTTTTTGCAGTTATTTTTCCAATATACTAACATGTGCATGTCTGTTTGTTCCTTGGTATCTACAAAATATCTGAATGCAACTTGTATCATATAATATTGCCAGGTCTGCGTATTGCTCCACCTTAAGCACCTGTGACAGGCTACATGTTTGGAAAGGGGGTTTACTTTGCTGATATGTTCTCCAAAAGTGCAAATTACTGTTATGCTACTCGTGCTGCTACTGCTGGTGTACTGCTTTTATGTGAGGTGTGTTTTTGTCTTGTAGAAATGTTGACCGATTATTTTTTAATGGAGAGTGTAACATGGCCACTAAAACGAAATGTAATGTGTTACATGTCACTAATGGGTAGATGTAGAGTAGAGATGAGAAGCAGACAGCTCTCATTGCACAACAATTTGAACTTCCTTAAACATTGATCTTGGCCTACTTCAATGCCTAGATTTAAGTGTTGAGGAAGTGAAAAACTTGTCAACAATATTTTGACACCCACGTGTTGGTTATAGTTGAATTTCCTTATGAAATTGTTGAACTGTACAGGTTGCACTTGGTGACATGGCAGAGCTTGTACATGCAAAATATGATGCTGATAAGTTGCCAGAGGGAAAGCTAAGGTGTGTTTCCCTATTTTATTGATTGAATATAGGCAGGTATCAAGCTTATTTGAGTTGCTTCAACAAAGTAGAATTTCTTAATGGAGAATTTGACACTTGAAGGTAACCTCAGTGTTTGCTGGTTTTGCGTAAATTGTGAAACTTCTTTTTAAGTTGTAGACTTCAGAAGTATTGGTGACCTATCTTCAATGAATTTGTAAATCTGGATGTATACATCCAAATGTTTAAATTTAACATTGCCCATTAAATAAAAATAACCATCATCAACCACATATTGCTGATGCAATTTCCATGTGAATTTTGAATATGGACTCTTTTTGGAAAGACAGAAACAATAAATATGCAGTCTTGTTTGAACGCTAAGAGCTATTATTATAGAAATGGGTGAAATTAACATGATTTGAATTTTGAATGTAATGTGCACAGCACAAAAGGAGTTGGTCAAACTGCACCAGATCCATCAGAAGCTCAGGCACTTAAGGATGGTATTGTTGTGCCGCTAGGAAAGCCGAAAGAGCAACTGAGCTCCAGCCTCCAAGGTGCAGCACACAAGTATTAATAATATTTGTTTCTATGAATTATAAATTCTCAGTTGAGCATTAAATGTGATGTTTTATTTTTACTGTTGCAGGGTCAGTTGTTGTACAATGAATATATTGTGTACAATGTGGATCAGATTAGGATGCGCGACGTGGTTCAAGTGAATTTCAAATATTAAACCTGATTTTCCTTTTTTTGTTGCAGAAGAGATTATGCTTTCTATCCATATGGCTTAATCAAAAAAGTAGTATGTAATAAAGCCGGTATGTATAGCAAATATTTATTGAGACTTAATTTTGCTTTATAATAATGTGCACTAACATTTTTTTTTTTTTTATTCTTTTCAATGACTTGAATTCATGTAAATTTGTTATTTGTGTGGAGGGTGTGGGGTATTGGCTTGGTCATATGAAGTTGCAAATATTAATTAATACACTAATAACAAGATTTAGAGTTAATTGATTTTAATTTTTATGTTTGTACATTCGTATATATTTTTTGTTAATATACTTGGCAAAAACAAATAAATGAGATACAATAAAATATAAAGTCTCTAAAGAATCGAAGAATTATAAAGCAGGAAGTAAAAAAAACCTTTATTAGAATTTGTCATGTGTACCTCCAAATTATTATATAAATCAATCAATCACGAAAAATGAAAATTAAGATTAGATAATTTAAAAGAAAATTTTAATTATTTTATTTAATTTTAGTTAAATTCACTAAAACCAAAATACAAGAATTACATCAAGGAGGAGCTTAGAAAATCAAACAATTATATGACGATTTAATATAATCCAGTTAAAAATAGTCTTTAAAAATTGAAGAATTATAAAACAAAAGGTGAAATGTTTGAGAGTTTGTCATGTGCACCACCAAATTGTTATCTAAATCAATTTCTCTAATCAAGCTAGAAAAGGATATATATATATATATATATATATATATATATATATATATATATATATATATATATTAAGTTGATTGTATTTATGCAGATAAAATTTAAGAATTAGTCATTTTATATACGTGAGCAAACTAAATTACACTCTTTTGCTTACACATATATTTAAAAAAAATATTATTTGAATTAATTGTTTATATCAAGCATGACATTAATTTACCAAAACTAAAATACAAAATTAACATCAAGCCTCAAGGAGGCCTAGAATTTCTCTAATTTAAAATCAATTAAAACGCGTAAACTAGAAAAACGTTTCAAAAACGCGTAACAAACACATCAAAGTTTATAACGTTATAAAAGCGCGTTTTATGTACCCTATAAAAGCCCCATCCCCCAATCCGGCTCTTTCCCATTTCAAATCTGCCCGACTTTTCGACCCGCGCTATCCCAATTAAATCTGCCTGACTTTCCAACCCCGTGCTGACCCAATATAACTCTGCCTAACTTTGCATTGATAAGGAGGAATTGTTATCATTTTCAATTCGTTGTTTGTATCTTTGGTAAGGTTAGTGTTTGTTCTTGCAATTCAATCTTGGTTTCAGATTGTTAGGGTTTATTCTTGCAATTTAATCTTGGTTTCAATCTTTTTTGATATGCGTTTTCAGATTTTCTGAAAAGGAAAGTAATTTGAAATCGTAATGGCACCAAAGTGAAAGTTCCGTTTTCTTTTCTTCTTTATACTCTTTTATATGATCTTCACTTATTGCAGAACGCTCTTTACGTTTATTTTAGGGTTATCACTGTTTAATGCTTTAATTATATCTTCGGTAAAGTTAGGGTTAATTCGTATAATTTAACGTGGTTTCAATTTGTTAGGGTTTCTATCTTTTTGATTTTTTTTGCTTTGATTTTTTTTTTGAAAAGAAAAAAGTAATTTGTTACCGTAATGGTACAAAAGGTTTTTGATTATTTTACTCTTATGTGATAGTTCTTCTAATGAATACGTTTTATTGGGTTATAACATTTCTTACTTTAATTGTATCTTTTTGTAAGATTAGGGTTTATTCTTGCAATTTAATTTGGATCTTAATGTGCTAGGGTGTTAATCTTTCTGAATTTAGTGCTTCAATTTTCCTAAATTGAAATGGTTTTTCTGTTTTTTGTATTTTGCTGGAGAAGTATTTGAAATGGTGAAGACTGGTATGAAAAGACCAATGGGTTTATTGCAATGTGAAGATTTGTCCCTTTTTTGTTTTCTTATTATATTTTCTGGTTTGTGAAATTATTCCAAATGAAAGATACTGTTTTTTCGAACTTGAAATGTTTCTTAATTTCACACTTTTATACCCTTTTTTATTTTGATTTTCTTAAAAGATGTTTTATTTGATGCTAAGCAAGTGAGTTGTTTTGGAGCTCAAAATATAGTTAACCAAATGTGAGAACTTGCTATGTCTGCTATTTTGTCTTGAGAAATGCTTGGAAAAAAAAGAGCTATGGCATCAATATGAATCATGTATATTTGACGGTCTACTGCTTGTGGCATTAAAATATACTCAATTCACCTTAACTTGTTTTTTTGGATTTGGGTCCATAAAACATTGGTTTGCGTCTTGGCAAGTTTGATAGTTATTGCAAAGTGAGTATTCGATTCTATAAGGTGCTTTTGTAATTAATGTCCCCTCTTAGTTCATGAGAATTTTACGGAAAAGTAGAGATGGGTTCATATAATTTACTCTCGGCTTTCGTTTTACAAACGTTGATGCTTTTAAGCCCTGTTTTATTGGTCAGTGGTGATTTATGAGTGAAATGTATCTACCCTCGGCTCTTTCAATATTTTTCTTGGGATGGTTAAGTTTTGTATTTGTTCTAAAGATCACAACGATTTGAACCATTTTAGACATTGGTTGTGATTCACTCTGGTGCTTATCACTTTCTTACGTGGAAATATATTTGGCTGAACGCTAAGCTGTGGGTGAAAAGTAAAGTTGTCAGCAAAGTTGATGATTGAAATTGTTTTTCTGTTTTTTGTATTTTTCCGGAGAAGTATTTGAAATGGTGAAGATTGGTATGAAAAGACCTTTGGGTTTAATTCAATGTGAAGATTTGTCCCTTTTTTGTTTTCTTATTATATTCTTTGCTTTGTGAATTTATTCCAAATGAAAGATATTGTTTTTTGGAACTTGAAATGTTTCTTAATTTTATACTTTTATACCGTTTTTTATTTTTATTTTCTTGAAACATGCTTTATTTGATGCCAAGCAAATGAGTTGTTTTGAAGCTCAAAATATAGTTAACCAGATGTGAGAACTTGCTATGTTTGCTATTTAGCCTTGAGAAATGCTAGGAAAAAAAGAGCTATGGCATCAATATGAATCATGTATATTTGACGGTCTATTGTTTGTGACATCAAAATATACTCATTTAACCTTAGTTTGTTTTTTTGGATTTGGGTCCATAAACCATTGGTTTGTGTCTTGACAAGTTTGCTAGTTTATTGCAAAGTGAGTATTCGATTCTATAAGGTGCTTTTGTAATTAATGTCCCCTCTTAAGTCATGAGAATTCTATGGAAAAGTAGAGATGGGTTCATATAATTTACTCTCGGCTTGCTTATCTATAAACGTTGATGCTTTTAAGCTTTGTTTTGTTGGTTAGTTGTGATTTATGAGTTGAATGTGTCTACCTTCGACTCTTTCAATATTTTTCTTGCTATGGTTAAGTTTTTTATTTTTTCTAAAGATCACAACAATTTGAACCATTTTAGACATTGGTTGTGATTCACTTTGATGCCTATTACTTTATTACGTGGAAATATATTTTTGGTTAAGCGCTAAGCTATGGGTGAAAAGTAAAGTTGACAGCAAAGTTGATGATTGAAATGGTCTTTTTGTTTTTCGTATTTTGTTGAAGTATTTGAAATGGTGAAGATTGTTATGAAAAGACCTTTCGGTTTAATTCAATGTGAGGATTTGTTCTTTTTTGTTTTCTTTCTATATTCTTCGGTTTGTGAAATTATTCCAAATGAAAGATACAGTTTTTTCGAAGTTAAAATGTTTCTTAATTTCAAACTTTTATACATTTTTTATTTCGATTTTCTTAAAAGATGTTTTATTTGATGCCAAGCGAGTTGTTTTGGAGCTCAAAATATAGTTAACCAAATGTGAGAACTTGCTATGTCTGCTATTTTGTCTTGAGAAATGCTTGGAAAAAAAGAGTTGTGGCATCAATATGAATCATGTATATTTGACAGTCTACTGCTTGTGGCATTGAAATATACTCAATTCACCTTAACTTGTATTTTTTTGGATTTGGGTCCATAAAACATTGGCTTGCGTCTTGGCAAGTTTGATAGTTATTGCAAAGTGAGTATTCGATTCTATAAGGTGCTTTTGTAATTAATGTCCCTTTTTAGTTCATGAGAATTTTACGGAAAAGTAGAGATGGATTCATATAATTTACTCTCGGCTTTCTTTTTACAAACATTGATGCTTTTAAGCCCTGTTTTATTGGTCAGTGGTGATTTATGAGTGAAATGTATCTACCCTCGGCTCTTTCAATATTTTTCTTGGGATTGTTAAGTTTTTTATTTGTTCTAAAGATAATAACGATTTGAACCATTTTAGACATTGATTGTGATTCACTTTGATGTCTATTACTTTCTTACGTGGAAATATATTTTTGGTTGAACGCTAAGTTGTGGGTGAAAAGTAAAGTTGGCATCAAAGTTGATGGGTGAAATGATTTTTCTTTTTTGTATTTTGTTGGAGAAGTATTTAAAGTGGTGAAGAATTGCATGAAAAGACCTTTGAGTTTAATGCAATGTGAAGATTTGTCCCTTTTTTTTTCTTATTATATTCTTTGGTTTTTGAAATTATTCCAAATGAAAGAAATTGTTTTTTGGAACTTGAAATGTTTCTTAATTTCACACTTTTATACCTTTTTTATTTTTATTTTTATTTGCTTCAAAGAGGCTTTATTTGATGCCAAGGAAACGAGTTGTTTGGAGCTCAAAATGTAGTTTAACTATATGTGAGAACTTGCTATTTTGCCTTGACAAATGCTCGGAAAAAAAAACGAGGTGTGGTATCAATATGAATCATGTATATTTGTTGGTTTATTACTTGTGGCATCAAAATATACTCATTTTACCTTAGCTTCTTTTTGGGATTTGGGTCCATAAACCATTGGTTTGTGTCTTGGCAAGTTTGCTAGTTTATTGCAAAGTGAGTATTCGATTCTATAAGGCGCTTTTGTAGTTAATGTCCCCTCGTAGTTCATGAAAATTCTACGGAAAAGTAGAGATGAGTTCATATAATTTACTCTCGGCTTGCTTATCTATAAACGTTGATATTTTTAAGCCCTGTTTTGTTGGTCAATGGTGATTTATGAGTGGAATATATCTATCCTTGGCTCTTTCAATTTTTTTATTGGAATGGTTAAGTTTTTTTATTTGTTCTAAAGATACACAACGATTTGAACCACTTTAGACATTGATTGTGATGCATTCTGATGCCTATTACTTTTTTATTCGGAAATATATTTTTGGTTAAACTTTAAGTTGTGGGTGAAAAGTGAAGTTGGCAGCAAAGTTTATGATTGAAATGGTTTTTTTTTTTTTTTTTTTTTTTGGAGAAGTGTTTGAAGTGGTGAAGATTGGTATGAAAAGACCTTTGGGTTTAATTCAATGTGAAGATTTGTCTTTTTTTGTTTTCTTATTATATTCTTTGGTTTGTGAAATTATTTTAAATGAAAGGTTTTGTTTTTTGGAACTTGAAATGTTTCTTAATTTCATACTTTTATACCATTTTTTATTTTTATTTTCTTGAAAGATGCTTCATTTGATGCCAAGCAAATGAATTGTTTTGAAGCTTAAAATATAGTTCAACCAGATGTGAGAACTTGCTATGTTTGTTATTTTGCCTTGAGGCTCTAAAAAAAATGAGATGTGACATCAATATGAATCATGTATATTTGCTAGCCTATTGTTTGTGGCATCAAGATATACGTATTTCACCTTAACTTGTTTTTTGGATTTGGGTCCATAAACCATTGGTTTGTGTCTTGGCAAGTTTGCTAGTTTATTGCAAAGTGAGTATTCGAATCTATAAGATGCTTTTGTAATTAATGTCCCCTTTTAGTTCATGAGAATTATACGAAAAAGTGGAGATGAGTTCATATGATTTACTCTCGGGCCTATCGACTATTCTGGACAAGTTAGAAAAGGTCAGCCTGCTCGGAGAGCTGGTGTCCATGAACAATCTCCTTTCTACAAGAAACAATAAGAAATATTGTTATTATCCTCTGGATAATGGGCACCACATGGATGAGTGTTAGACTTTCAAACAAGCAACTGAAAACCTTATCAAGTATGGGCACTTTAAGGAGCATGTTGATGGTTTGACTCCCATTCGGGAGAAGGATCAAAGAGGACAAGGGAAGAAACACCGTGGTCGCAAGGGTCTCAACTTCATGGGATCATCTTTGGAGGACCGCACCTCGCAGAGAATTCTTAAGGTACCAGGAAATGTATGCTCGGGAAGCTCACCATGACTCTGTGAGTGTGATGAGCATGGCGTCGCGACCTGCTAAGGTTTGCATAGAAGAAGAGATTACCTTCTTAAAGAAAGATACGGTGCAATTGCATCATCCCTATGAGGATGCACTAGTCATCGCGTCTAAAATAGGTCGGTGCGAAGTCCACATGATGTTGCTGGAAAATGGCAACAACATGAACATCTATTTCAGCGAGCTTTTAAAGAGATGTAGTTGGACGAGGCAGATTTGAAGCTGGCCTCTATCCTGTCTATGGTTTTACTAGGGATCATTTAATTCCTAAGGGATAATCGCACTTCCCCTCACTTTAGGTGAGACCAATGAAATGGCCAAGATGACGAAATTCTTAGTGATAGACTGTTGACAGACTGTCCGTTCGCTTTTAATGACATTTGGGATGACTTCTACTACGAAGTTTCAAGGCCGTCACTTTCATTTACCATCTAAAGATGAAGTTTTCCACTTCGACAGGGTGTGGGGAAATGAAAGGGTCTCGGAGTGAGTCTCGCGACAACTATGTAAAGGCAGTGCAGATGACATGCAAAGGGAAAAGAGAAGTCGATGTGCATACCCAAGTAGGCAATGACGATCAATAGGATCAAGCCACAATTGGGTCCAGTGAAACATTGTATAGATCCTCGTGTTTAGGAGGAGTATTCCCACAATGGGCTGGTTGAGTCTCTGTTGGAGGTATTCGTTGACCAGAATGAGTCGAGCGAATGTTGAGAATTGAGAGTAATCTCAGCCCGCAGCTCATTGCAAATTCAATGAGCTTCCTCAGATAGAATATCAATGTTTTTGCATGGACTCATACTGATATGGTCGAAATCAGCCATAATATAATATGTCATGCACTCAACATCGATAGCGCAGTCAAGCCGGTTCGTCAGAAGAGAAGAGTCATGGACCCGGAGCGCTATGCTGCCCTTAAAGTTGAGGTGGATAAGCTCATCTCAAACAGGTTCATTTGAAAAGCTCATTACCCGAGTTGGGTCGCCAATCCGGTTTTGGTGAAGAAACCGAACGACAAGTGGCGAACTTGCATTGATTTCTCTGACCTTAGCAAATCCTATCCAAATGACAATTTCCCTTTGTTCAGAATCAATCAGCTCATCAATGCCACCTTTGGGCATGAGCTATTAAGCTTCGAGGACGCCTACTCGGGGTATAATCATATCCCGATGTATGAGCCTAATAAGGAGCATGCCTCGTTCATCACAGATCAGGGACTGTACTATTATAAGGTCATGCCCTTTAGTCTGAAGAACGTTGGGGCAACCTATCAGCGTTTGGTTAACCGTATGTTTTCTACGCAGATCGGAAAATCAATGGAAGCATATGTCAATGACATGTTGGTTAAGTTGCATGTCACTTCAGATCACATAGCACATCTCGCTGAGATGTTCAACACACTCCGAAGGTATAGAATGATGTTTGATCCTTCAAGTGTTTGTTCGGAGTATTCTCAGGGAAATTTCTGGGGTGTATGATTAACCACCAGGGGATTGAGATCAACCCTAAAAAGATCCGAGCTCTCCTATATATGACAAGTCCTGCAAATCGAAAGCAAGTTTAGGGCTTGAATGAGAAGATAACGGCTCTCAGTCGTTTCATATCGAGAGCAACAGATCGTTGCTTGCCATTCTTTAATATACTTAGGGCCAACAAGAAGTTTGAATAGACTCCGGAATGTGAGTGAACCTTCCAAAGCATAAAAAAACATCTTGGAAAGCCGTCTTTTCTATCCAAACCTCTTCCTAAGGAGATCTTATTTATCTACCTATCCGTCTCCCAGTATGTGGTCAACGCAGCTTTCATCCAGAAAGAGGGCAGAGTTCAATAGCTAGTGTATTATACGAGCAAACGACTTTTGGATACTGAGACACGGTATCCAGAGATGGAAAGATTAACCTATGCTCTACTAATCGCTTCCAAGAAGTTACGACCTTATTTCCATGCCCATACCATCCATGTTCTGACCAACTACCCACTCAGACAAGTTCTTCAGAAGCTGGAGGCTTCTAGTAAATTGCTTAAATGGGCTATAGAATTAAGCCAATTTGATATGTATTACAAATTGAAGATAACAGTCAAAGTGTAGACTGTTGCTGATTTTATTTCGGAGTTCTCTTATCAACCAGATCGAGAACCTGAACGGTCAGCTAGCGAAGTTGTCTAGAAAACTGTTCAGAACTTATCCACTTGAAGCCTCTATGTTGATAGATCTTCGAACAGAAGAAGAGCCGAAGCTGGTCTTCTATTCCTTAGTCCCAAAGAGACTCGGATTCATGGAATCCTTAGGTTCAGATTCAAAGCTACGAATAATGAGGCTGAATATGAAACACTATTTCCTGGTCTGGGACTAGCAAGAGAAATGTGGTCAGAAATAATAGACATAGCGACTCCCAACTGGTTGTTAATCAGATCCTAGGAGAATATCAAACCAAAAAAGAGAACATGATAAATTATCTAAGGAAAGCTAAGGCTACGTTTGAGCCTTTCAAGCATTATATAATCAATCAAATTTCGAGAGACAATAACTTTGCCACGGATGCTTTGGAAAAAATAGCCTCCTTGAATACATCGAGGCTCCCAACATCAGCTCGCCCGAGCAAGTCGTAGCTACAGTCGAATCTGCTTCCTAGATGACTCTAATTATTTAGTATCTCTGGGATGAGACTTTGCTTGTAAAACCCTATTCCTAATTTAGTTATATCATGAATTTTATTTAGTTAGTTACTTCTCTTTCTATTTGATTTTATGGTATTGTTGTAAGAAAGGGTATTTCTGACTGTTTTTAAAGTTTGCGTTAAGGGGTGAAAACAAAAGAAATAAATTATGATGGGTTTGCATGTGTCAAGAGGGAAAAATTAGGACAATTTTGTAAGGAGAAGTTTATGTGGCGAGGTTAGACTGGAGTTAAGAGAAATTGGGGGGTAGATTATAATTTCAGAAAAAGAAAACTGTTTTAGTTATAAAGAAAAAAAAAACTGGGCTATTCGCCCAAATGAAGAAGAAGAAAATGAGAGCAGAAAAAAAAAAAAAAAAACGAGAGAAGAGAAGAAATGAAAGAAAGGAAGAAAAGAGAGGCAAATGAGAGAAAGGAAGAAGAAGAGTTGGGCGAGAGGTAGAGTGAGAGTGGAGGCCGAGAGATAAAGTGAGAGAGGAGGAGTGAGGGTGAAGTACAGAAAAAATGGGGAGGAGAGAGAGAGTTTGAAGCAGATCACTCCAAATTTGGTTTCGGGTAATGCATGCATCGGGTTAGGAAGCAATTTCTTTAATTATTACTTCTTTGCTTTAAGAGTGAGTGTTTGATCTTAAGTTTTTGGCTGTAGGTACGGAAGAGAAGAGTGCTTGACAGTTTATTTGAGTTTCGGCTGAGCTGAATTTGTGAGTTGATTAAACCAAATCTTCTTCCAAAAGCTTAAATCCATGTTTGCATGTTAACTTGTGTTTCTATTTTAAATGGCTTGCTGAAAGTTTGAGAAAATAGTGAAGTTTGGTTTAAATGTTTTCAGCTGAACCTTAATATGTTTCAGTTTTGTGTTTTAAGTGAGGTTTTTGCTTGATAAATGACCATGCATGCTCTTGGCTGGATCACTTTTGGAAGTATGTGTGAATGGTGATTATTTGGTGAATTTACCCTTCCATTTCGGTTGAGCCAATGTGAGTGAATTAGCCGAAAAGTCTTTTAAAACCTTAATTCATGTTTGCATGTCAATTCTACTGTCATTAATTTAAATTATGTATATTTTTATGATTATATTGAATTAAATGTGTTTGAATATTTATTAAGCATGCAATGGTTAGTTGCCTTGTTGAAAGTTTGAGAAGTGATGAAATGCTTGAATAAATGGAGTTTTGATGCTTCTGGAAATTTGTTTAAATACACATTGAGTTGAGATTGTGATGTTTTGGTAGAGAGTTTGGCAAAAAAAGGGAAAATGGGGTGCATTTCGTTAGTTTTGAAAGCATTTTTGAAATCTTGTATTTTACCTCCATTTTTGCGTGAGATTTCATATGTTTGACATGATTTACTATTATATTGTAACAACTGTTGTAAACTAGTACAATGCATGCATAATAACAATAGAAAATGTGCCCCAAAACTGTTCTTTTTATTATAAATAATAAATCTTTTATACACAAAGAGCATCATTTACAAAAAAAAAAGCCATTTTAAAAGACAAAAACAGGGGAACAGTGTATCTATTGCTCCTCGCTTGTCGACGCCCCTCCGACTGCATCATCACCTAGATCCTATATCCACAAAGGAAAATAACGGGGTGAGCACAAAATAGTGCTTAGTAAGTAAACCCTCTATCTGTTTATCTCTGTATGTATTTCTCTTAATTCTTTCCTTACATTTTCTGTTGTTTTCTACTAAACGTCATGGCCTCATCTTACCGGAGGTATGGCCGGATGGCGTTCACACAACACCATCTCACTCTTCATGACTGTCGGGTGGAGTGCACACAGCACCAACCTGTTCTTAGTGACTACCGAGTGGGGATCACGAAGCACCTATCCAGAACTATCGGGTGGAGACCACAAAGCACCTACCTGTTTCTCATGACTTTCGGGTGACGATCACAAAGCATTAACCCGTTTCTAATCACTGTCGGGTGATGATCACAAAGCATTAACCCATTTTTAATAAATATCGGGTGATGATCACAAAGCATCAACCCTTTTCTAATACCTAATCGGGTGATGATCACAAAACATCCACCCGTTTCTAATAACTATTCGGGTGATGATCACAAAGCATCAATCCATTTCTAATAACTATTCGGGTGACGATCACGAAGCGTCAACCCGATTCTCATAACTGTCGGGTGATGATCACAAAGCATCGACCCATTTCTAATACTCTTCTCATTCACTCTACTCTAGCACTTCTCATTCTCTCTACCCTTAGAGTAGTTGCATCTACAAAGTTCTCTACTCATAAAGCAAGTGCATATCCAAAGTTTCCTACTCTTTCTTAGGCTACTTCTCAATGCACAATTAATGCCTATGGATGGTTTATCTCCACTAATGCACTTATGAAATGCCAACATGCAATGTTGCAAGAATTAAGGTTCACTACTCACACTCAACCCTCTATTAGGCATTTCATCAAACAACTTAAGTGCATAATAAAACTCTACTATTACAATAATTCTATGTCTTTCTCTAACCATCCAAAATGGGGAGAAACTCCCTCACATAGCCATAATTCCTGCCAAAGAAAGACACTTCCAAAAAGGATTTCTCAATATCCTTCAATTCCATCTCAAACTACCTTTCCAACCCACATCTCACTTCTTATACTTGAAATGTATGAACACTCACAAAGCACTAACAATCTCCATTTAAGACTCAATAACATGGCATATAACATGTATATAACATACATACATAATTGCTATCAAAAACCCTAATCAAGAAAATTCTCAAATCTCAACTTGGGTTGGGATTTACTTACCTTGTTATGAAGAGATTTCACTAGCTCTTCCTTTCTCTTGGTTTGCTTGACTTTTTCTCTACTCTTAAATAAATGAACAAAAACCCTCAATAATCAAATATACTCAAAAACTCACAAAGCTTCACAACCAAAGCAAGAATCCTTATCTTAGGATGCCTTAGATTGATTTTCTACCCTAAATCACTCCAAAAGTCTTTTAAAACTCCTTGAACAAAAGAAAGAGAAATTGAGAGGAGATAGGAGAGGAGAGTGGCGATAGAGAAGAGGAATGAAGGGTTTGCAATGACTTAATTCATTTTAATGAAATTTATGCACAAGCATTCCCATTTTGCCCTTACTCTTCCTTGGGAATTCCATCTATATCCTTTGATTCATTACAAACACACCCTCATAACAACATATTCTCCATTAAAATTCCTTACATTTTACTCCCCACTTTTCCTGCTAATTAGGGGTAGAATGGTCAAATTGCCCTTAGGGAAGAAAATATCTAAAACTAAACAAACATTTTGGTTGGCACGTCGTCGCGGCGAGGAAGCTTCTGTCGCCGCGGCGAAACTGTCCAGCAGCTTCCTGTGGCTTCAACACCTCTTCGCCGCGGCGAAGATTCTTCTTCGCCTCGACGAAGCCTGGAACACTGAACTTCTTCTATTTCAACCAATTTTCAGGGCAAGTATTCAACACACCACTCAATCAAAGGTCAACCAAACAATAATACTAATAAACCAACTCAAATAAGAGTAAAAGAAGAAACGTTAGCTACATACCTCAAGTGGGGTGTTACATATATGAAATATGGTATATGTTTTATGAAAAATGATGGTTTGAGATAGAGAAATGAAATAAGAGTGGTTTTCAAGCTACCCGACGAAGTACCCATCCCCTAGAGTAACAGATTTTCAGATATAGTTTATGGCTCTGCGCATGCGTATGGTAGTTATCAGTGCTCTGCCTAGGCGTTGAGTGGTTTGCCAGGTATGACAGTTTCAGAGGCTCTGCCCGTACGATGATAGATCTTATTGGGTATGACAGGCACATCCCTCGCTCTGCCTGTGTGTGGGACGCCTACCATGTATGACAGATTTTTCTCAGGGTACTAGTTGTGGTGAGATTTTCTAATATCAAAGGTTGAGGTTTTATTCAAAATCCGATATAGTTAAAGGATGTAAGTCAGAGTATAGTTTATTGAGTGCAAGATGGTTAGAAATAGATCACATATTGCATACATGAATGGGGTGGTTGCTTCCATTGCATATTTATATAATTATATTGTCATTAGGATTTGCTTAAGAATTCTTGTATGTTATCATTATTTTTTAAGGAGCTTTTATAAACCTCCCCTTTACCCCACTCATTGAGTATTTCAGCTCACCCATTTTTTTTAAATGTTCCCTCCCCCTTTCAAAGCAGGGACCTCCCGGAGATCATGCCGAGCAGTGAGTCTCTGCTCAGGATTATGCCACGCGTCGACATCTTTTTATGTGGGTTTTATATTTATGTCGTATTATATTTTAGACTTCCACTTCAAAAACTCATGTTTCCCATCATGTATTTCTTTTGTTTATGTTTTGGAATGTGTAGTATAAGTGGAAAACCTGATACCACAAGTTTCCCTAAATCTTTTCTTTTGTAAAATGAAAGATGGTGTATGTTTTTTTTTTTTTTTTTTTTTTTTTTTTTGAGATGTTGGAAATAGAAATACTATGATATTATTCAGAAAAAGTAAGTCTTTTAACAGGTTTCACAGTTTTTCTACATGGCACGTCTCAGGTATCCGAGTCTTGTGGGAGCGCCCGAATCCTACGGGATGAGGAAATTCGGGACGGGACGGGTCGTGTCACTGCCTAGTGATAAAACTGAGGCAAGAATCCTACGAACTAGATTTGTTCGTTACACACTTGTCGGGAATTAGCTGTACAAGCGAGGGTTTAGCACTCCCCTCATCCGATGTGTAACCAATGATGAAGTAGACTATATCATGAGGGAGATACATGAAGGGATCTGTGATAATCACATTGTCGCATGATCTCTCGCTAATAAAATCGTCCGTCAAGGATATTATTGGCATTTACTTCACGAGGACACCTTCAACTTTGTGAAGAAGTGTGATAAGTATCGGAGGTTCGTGAATGTTTCGCGAGCTCCTTCCCACAACCTAACGACAATGACCAGTCCTTGACTATTCTCTATGTGGGGAATTGATCTCATCAGGCCCATACCAACCAATAAAGTGGGCATCAAGTATGCAGTAGTCATAGTGGATTATTTCACTAAGTAGGTCGAAGCTGAGCCTTTAGTCGCGATCACTAATAAGAAGCTTAAAGACGTCTTTAAGAGCATAGTGTGCCGCTACGGGATTCTTTATACACTCATCTTTGATAATGGGAAACACTTCGACAATGAGGAATTCAAGTAGTTTTGCATTGAGCTAAGGATTCATAAAAAGTTTGCCCCAATAGCAAGACCACAAGCTAATTGTCAGGTTCAAGCTGTCAACAAGATTATTAAGCACTCATTGAAGGCCAAACTTGACACAACCAAAGGCAATTGGGTCGATGACCTCCCAGAAGTCCTATGGGCATATAGGACAACTTCGAGAACCTCTACTTCAGAAACACTATTCTTGCTAGCGTATAGTTGCGAGTAGGATCTGGTTCACTTCGGAGGAAATTTTTTAATGAGGCAAACAATGAAACACGCTTGCATGTAAGTCTGGACTTAGTCGAAGAACACTGCAACAAAGCTCAGTTAAAGATAACTTCCTATCAGTAGCGGGCAAAAAGATTCTTCGACTCCAAGGTCAGGAGAAGAGACTTTCAGGTTAACGACTTGATTCTGGAAGAAGTCATTCTCGGTAAAAGGGAACCGAGTATAGGGGTATTGGTACCTAACTGGGAAGGTCCATACCGCATCACAAAGATAATACGACCTGGGACGTATCACCTTAAAAGGTTTAACAACTCCGAAGTATCGTAAGTTTGGAATGTTGAACATCTTCGCCTGTATTATCAGTAATTTCGAACTCACTTACAGCTTTGATTATTTCTTTTTACTTGTAAAATTTTCCTTCTTGTAAGTATTATGAATAAGATTGTTCCGCTTCTTCTCAAAGAAAAACTTGTATCGCGATCTCAAATCTTTTGTTAATAATCTTGTTCTTTGTAACATTTTGCAAGTTCAATGGTCAGATAAGTCATATTTGTTTTGTGAAGTGCTAAAGTTATAAAAGTACTATCGCAAATGACCAAGAGTTCCTTTTATATATTGAAAAAATATGTACAAGAGCCGAGAAAGAGTTATAAAAGCTAAAAAGTTGGGAGACAGCTCGAGGTCTGCCTCCATCGCCCTCTTTTGCTTATCAGAGTTCTCTCATAGCTGACCCCGACTCTCCTCCGCCGCCTTCGCATGATCGGTGCTCAACTTCAGCTCTTTCTCTCTCTCGCTCAGCTCTTTGGCGCGTCTTGCCACCGTCTACTGGAGCTCCTTGTTGTGCCTATCCCGCTTTTCGAGCTCGACTTTCTGAAAGTCTATAGCCTCAAGTTAAAATCTCTCTCTCCTAGGTATTGATCCGCCTGGATGCAAGCCGCTTTACCCTTTGCATCCGTGACCACGAGGTCCTACTTCAGCTTGGCATTCTCCTCCATCAGCCCATGGAGACTATCGACAGAGTTCATATCGATCTTCTGCTGGGCCACGGTTAAGGCGAGCAGGGACTGCATGGAAAAAGAGACAAAAATTAGTTTCTTCTTCTCAAAACCATAAAAAGATAAGAAAGTTCTCAAATGGAACATGCCGCTTTACTTGAGTGTGCAGTTGGAGTACGATAGCCACCAGGTTGGTAGGTCGGGAAGCCATGAACTCCTTGAAGGTTGTGGCAAGTTGACATTCCAACATGGTGTACATTACCGGTTGCAAATACTCTGGCAGTTGCCTTAGGGAGTTCAGCACGGACGGGTCTAGCCTTGAGAAGGCAGGTATATCCTCAACTCGTTACTTGCCTGCTCTCATCTGAGCAGCCGTGGTCGCTCCCATTCCCTTGCGAAAGCTCCGGGGGGCCGCCAAAGTGCCAGAGGGCCCATCGAGGGCACTTCCGAGCGAGTGATGGGTTAGGGCTGAGTTATCTCTGGTAGCAACCTGAAGCCCTCTGGCTCGACTTTGTTTCCTCCTCGGCAGTCAGTTGTTTCATTTTCTTAGTCTTGTGGCCCATGGTTTTTTGCTTCATGGCACGAGCAGCCATGGGTTGAGAGGTTTCTTCGCGTCACTCTGTGGGTGGTCGCCTTTTGGCACTGATCCGTACCCCTCTTGGGGGGCAATGCTAGGAGTCACTTTAGTTGGCTCGATCGGGTTGACCTTGGGGAATACAAACTCCGTAGTCTTTGTAGGTGGCTTTGGAACCCTTGGTACGCCATGAAAATGTGTTAGCAAAAAAAAAGGTCATCTTTGGTACAAGGCTAAAAGTTCTTCGGGATACGAAGATACTTACGAGCTGGAGCTTCCAAAGATGCCTCAGGGCTAAAAAATTTGTACTTTTGCAGGTTGGCAGTGGTCACGAGCAGTTGTGCGTCGCAACTCTGATCGGGTAAACAACCAGATGCCTCAATATGGCTAAAATCTACTAGAGCCGACAACCTGGTTGTCTTGTTCTCTGCGAAAAAGAAAAATTTCATTAGTCTTAACTACCAAAACAAAATTAAAGGAAATGATAGTCTGTTTGGAAAACAAAAGGAAATAACCTACTCAGCTCCATAAATTTACAAATGTCATCATACTTAAAGAAGAAATATTTGGTGTCATAAGCCCCAACGTTGCTGGGGTAACCAAATATCCCTCTCTCGATCGTAGATCGCTTCGAGAGAGATAGAATGAATCCTTGTCTTTGCTTTTCTTCAAGTAGTAAGCGCATGCGAGTTCCAATGCTGTTAACTCGTCGAGTTTGTGTTTGTGGCATGCGATATACATAGCAATTGCTATTATATGCGCATTAGGCGTCAGTTGGAATAGTGCGACGTCGAAGTCGTCGAGGATTGATCTGATGAAGGGGTGAAAATGTATTGTCACCCTGCATTTGAAGATTGACTCTTAGATCGCAGCCATTCCCTCCGGAGGGTCCTAAGCGGTGTGTGACCTATGTTGGTAAACGTTTATGTTGATTGCAAAGTAGTCTACTGCATTTTGAATCGCATCCGCAGTGGCTGCTGATAACACTGCCTGTGTGGGATCCACTAAGGTGTCGAGGGCTGAAGCATCCATTGCTCCAAAAGTCTGAAAAGGTGCGACACGAAGAAGTGACTTAATCTTCATATGCAGTGTTTTGTACGACAACTCGAAAGAGTAAGAAAAACCCTAATTTTCCTTCCTTGGCCCCTAAAAACCCTAAACGTCCTTGAGAACGAGTTCCCAAGGATCTGTGTCCTAGGTTTTTTATTCTTAAGAAGGTTCATTTTTTAACACTACCTAAGAATATGCATCATGTAAAGTTTACCAAGCATCCAAACCCACCATTATTGTGAAAAAATCGAGTTTTTAACAGGAATGAAAAGAAGAAAGAGAAGAGTCTTCCTCACCTCTTGGTTGCTAGGGATGAACGTTCTGTTGTAACGGTGAGTGCGCATCAACTGGAAGAAGGATGAACTGTTTTTTTTTTTTTTTTTTTTTTTTTTTGAGTGCAAAAGACTTTGTTTTTTTTCTTTCCGAAGATTTGAGTTCTGTGAAAATCATGAAATGGGGTTTGGGTTTTATAAGGAAGAAGATGACGTTTGGTTTCCTTTGCAAGTGACGTTTAGGCAGAATGCGTTCCTAGCCGTTGGATGTGATCACGTGTCGCCAATCCTCGTAAAGAGTAACCTTCACACTTCGTGAAGATTAATTGACGTTTCCCTCCGTTGGAGACACCAAACGTTATCGTGGTTATCTTCACCGCATTGAATACGCTCTCATCCGCATTTAATGCTTTAAAAGAGAATGCCGTTTCAACATGGCTTGCTTTTAATGCTCATGCCTGACACTTATTGTGCAAAGACACGTCTATTAGATAAATCTCACTTTATTGACTAGGCCAGTTGTCAAGCGTAACAAATAACATCTAAAAAAGTTATTTGAATGAAACACTCTTCTCCGTGTATTGAGCTCGAAATGAAGTGACCTCCGATTTTTGGTGAGAATTTTCTAAGTGTTTTCAGGTCGAGAGCAATGGGCAAAGTTCTAAGCACGTTGGTATAACATTGAGCAGGATCTGACCCTAGGTTGTTGAACCTTTAGGGGATGATCATCTTAGGTCGCTTGTGAAGTTCGCCAAGCGCACATTACGACCTCTAGTCAGTTCGCTGGTTGAGTAAAATCGTAAACTTCGTGTTACTTCAGCCATTCTCCACTTGCAGCTTGAGCAAGCAATACTAGGGATGAGTCAAATCACAGCATATTCATGAAGTTCTCAAAGTTAAGAACTGGGGGTTTCTATTATGCCTAAAAAATCAGGGCTGATGCAACCTTATATCAGCGAGGACCAATTAGAGTTTAGGAAGGCATTGTGCCGTCTAAGCGCTGCCACGACGTCCAAGGACAAGGAGTAAAGGTTGTCATCAGCTTAGCAGGTAAAGGCCTGGCGAGTGAGCGGCTGGGAGTCACCCACCTACCCAAGCCTTGTGCGATTTAAGGATATCTTCTATGTAACCGGCCAATGGGAAGCAGGGTAAGAACTGTACGGCACCTGCCCGCTGGCAAACCCGTAATCATTACCTAGAAGCCTCTTACAATAAATAAAGAGCTCCCCTCTCATTTTTCGGGATTCTAATTTTAATAATATAAACTCTCTCTCCCTCTCTGTATCTCTGTTCTCTCTAATCGCTACATGTGACCTGATTGTAATCTTTCATAAATAAAAAGACAGTGGACGTAGGATTCGCTTTGAACATCTGAACCACTTTAAAATTTGTCTCCCTTTTATTTGTTTCATTTTCCAGTTCACGTGTAATTTCTAAGTCCGCTTTGCACGTGCGAATAATTGGTGTCAAAATCTAGCATCAACAGACACAAAGCATTTTTTTGTGCCTAGTAACACCAGGAAGAGCATGAAAATCTAAGTCTTCCTTCTTCATCCCAGAGAGCATTTTCCAATCAAATTTGTAAAGAAGATTAGCAAGGGCGAGCTCACCATTGCAAGTTTGATATATAATCCTGGGCAAATTCTTCGCCCAGCACCGAATGGTATAAACTCAAAGTGTTGACCTTTAAAGTCAACAGAACTACCAATGAATCTCAGGTAAAATTCATCTGGGTTCCCCCAGGCTTCAGGATCCCTTCCTATTGCCCATGCATTCACAAAAACGAGTGTTTTAGGTGGTATTTCATACCCCTCTATAATGGACTTTTCCATTGTTTCTCTTGGAACTAGAAATGGTGCCGCCGGTTGTAGTCTCAATGTCTCTTTCACTATGGCTTTAAGATACGACAGTTCTTGAATATCGTCTTCATCTACAAAACCTTTATTTCCGATTAAAGATCTAATTTCTTCTTGACCTTTCTCCATTGCTCTTGGATTCTTCATTAGCAAGGTCATGGCCCAAACCACAATAGCTGCACTTGTGTCAGTGCCAGTGATAAATACATTCTGCAAGAAAATGAAAAACACAAAATTACGCGTGTGGAATAATAATTGGGTGTGTTTGTTTTGTTATTTTGGATTGAATTTTAGGAATAATATTGGGTAGTTGAATAGGGTGAGTATTACGAGGTAAAATTTAAAAATTAACAAAAAAACCCCCTAGGTTTGCTAATTTAACTAAACACCCAATATATAATTTTTTTGTAAAATAACAAAAACACCCCCACCCACTACAAGCTGCGATTTGAGATTTCGCCGCCACCGTCGGAACGGGTCGACTACGACATTACGTAGATAAGTCGACGTCGTTAGTATGTCGATCTCGCCGTCAGATCGGTGAATAAACAGCCAGTTTCGATCATTTTTAGGTCGTTGTGATAGATTCCGGCCACCACCGACGATGGTTGTCGGAATCTGGCAACTATGGGTAGGTAGGGTTTTTTTTGGTTAATTTTTAAACTTTTTTGTAGGGGTGTTTATTAAGTTAACAAACTTAAGGGGTCTAAAAATACTTAAAAAAATAGAATAATATTCCCTAAATAACTAAACAAACAAGTACTGTAGGAATAGGATAGGAAATAGAGTTTGAAATAATAAAACAAACAGGCCAATTATGTTTTGGTTTTTGAAGATATAACGGTAAAAATTAAATAACAAAAGAAGCTGAGAAATTAGATTTTGGATTAAGAAAAATATAATAACTTGAGCACTGCTTTCATTTGATCCCAATTAACATCTATTTTAAATCCTCGTTCTTTTCGTATTTGAAGTAAAACATCAATTATATCTTCCTGATAATTTTTAGGTTCCTTGGGATCTAAATGTTCCTCGATGAGTTCCTGATAAAATCTGTCGAATTCCTTAAAGTTGTTTTCGAGTCGACCTATCATGCCCGTGAGTTTGTCAAGCCAGCCCATTAAGGGAAAATAATCTGAAAAACAGATGCTAGCAAACAAGGCCTGAGATTCAATAAGTAGAGCATGAAATCTACTTCTTTCAGTTCCTTCATCTTTATAACTCTTACCAAAACCCAATCTGCAAATAATGGTACTTGTAAGAAACATCATTAGCTCACTTAATTTAACGGGCTTAGAAGCAACAGCTGACTTTGATATCTTTTCAATCATCCGGGAAACTTCATCTTCTCTCGATGAATAGATTTCAGTTATTCAGAAAACTAAGGGGAATGAGACGCTTCTAGATTTTGGAGAACTTTCTAGTTTTACTTTTGATGGTGTTGGTGTTGAAACAAAAGTGAATTAATTACTTATAATAAAAACTAAAATACGTTAGGATAAAAGAAAGGAAAATATATTTTAAGCAGTTGACATTTTGAACAAGGTTAATTTTATCAATAATACTAGTCTCACAAACATCTCTCGCTAACTCTATATGACAGTTTGAATAGGGTTGATTTTTTTTTTTTTTTTTTTTTTTTGTAACCAAAGGTATGTTGGTTAGCTTATGCGTACCTTAACTAATCTTTGGGACCCTAAAATTAACCATCGAATAAATCTTCAGTGACCACCCCTATCAGCAACCGAGGTTAATCAAGCTCAAAACCTCATGACTAATATAGTAATACCCCAAGAGTTTCTATTCAATCACGCAATTGAGGTGAATCAAACTCAGGGCCTCATGAGTAATACCTCAAGAGTCTCAATTCAACCATTCGACCACCTAAGGTGGTTCATATTCTCTCTTTAATCCATTAAAAATAATACAAATATATTTTCTTATAATTATGTTACCATCATCTGCTTAATCATTCTTAGTACTTTATTCTTAACATTCATGTGTTCTAACTTTTATGCTGATAAAAATAAAAAGTATTGTCATTCTCAAACATATCAATAATGCTTATGCTTCTTTCTTTTTCTTTTTTTTTTTTAAATAATTGATCAATAATTTAGCGATTTGCATGGAACATGGAAGATTAACATGTTATGGTACTATACTAAAAAAAAAAAAAAAAAAAGGGGGGGAAACCATTTGTTTGGTAGATGAGTATATCCTGCATAAGTATCAGGAAATGGTTTATGGAGAGACCCATTAAAGTCAATAATAATGAATCCCAAAATTAGGGGGATTTATGATCTCATTTCCAGCTACATGGATTGCTGGATTGTATAATTAATTATTATAATCCCAAGTCGGCAAGTCCTATTTTACATCCAGGACGAACCTTCTTTGAATCTTCAATCTGAGCATCTCTGTTTTGTTATTTGAACCAAAACCCGCAGCTTTGATTTCCTCTATTCAGTTCTTACAAATGAAGCCTTGTCAATCAAACGCAGTGTATGATTCACTAAACGAGATGATCCTTCTTCTCTTTACAACAATAGAATTTAACTGATTTCTGTAACATAGCTTTGACTGAGTACCGTTTAACCACCTAAACTAATTTTCGAAGTTCAACCTTGCATCTGCTTCAATTCTTCATTTCATAAACACACAAGCAGAACCTTTTGTTCTTCATTAATTCTTCTGATAAACACACCAAAACTGCCGTGGGTGTGGCAAAAAAAATTTGTGTATTTGTTAAAAGATCATGTGCCAAAATTTCATATGCTATGGAATATGTCTGTAGTTAGTATTTTATTGTAAGAAGCGTTACTCATCTAGCTACTGTATTCTTAATATATTGTTGCGACCACTTATCAACTAAAATAGGATTTTTCTGATCAGTAGTTGAACCTGTTGCTGCTTTAGATAACATAAAGAAAAACCTTATTTATTAGGCACGTGGCCATTGACATCTAGTACGCAGAAAATACTAAAGGAAAGCACTATTATAACCTTCGAGCTGCATCGAGTGCAGAATCGATTGCACACGGCTCTCCAAATTTACCATTAAAAACTTAACAGTGCTTAGTGTTTCCCTTTTATTTATAGTACTTAGCCATGAGACGGAGAGCATTTTTCTTGTGCATGGTAATACCTGGTAGAACATCGAAATCTAAGCCTTCCTTCTTCATCCCAGGCACAGTTTCCCAATCAAACTTGTAAAGAAGATTAGCAAGTGCAAGGTCCACAATCGCAATTCCCATAGATAAACCTGGACAAATTCTTCGACCAGCTCCGAATGGTATTAGCTCAAAGTGTTGCCCTTTAAAGTCAATCGAACTCCCCATGAATCTCTCGGGACAAAATTCATCTGGATTCTCCCAAGCTTCAGGGTCCCTTCCTATAGCCCATGCATTCACAAGAACGAGTGTTTTAGCCGGTATTTCATACCCCTCTATGATGCACTTTTCAATTGTTTCTCTTGGGATTAAAAAGGGAACTGTTGGTTGCAGTCTCATTGTCTCTTTCACTACGGATTTAAGATAAGGAAGATTCTGGACATCATCTTCATCTACAAAACCTTTGTTTCCAATTGCAGACCTAATTTCTTCTTGAACTTTCTTCATTATTCTTGGATTTTTCATCAGGTAGGTCATAGCCCAAACCACGGTAGCTGCACTGGTGTCTGTGCCAGCAACAAATACATTCTGCAACAAAGAAAAAGAAAATAACTAAATGAATGAAAAATATAAATTGTATTTTGAAGCTAATTAAAATATACAGTATATATGAAAACTAATTAAAATTGAGAAATTTTGCTTTATGAACGAGAAATAGAAATACCATGAGCACTGCTTTGATGTGATCCGAAGTGAGGTCAATTTTAAATCCACGCTCTTTTCGTACTTGCAGTAGAACATCAATTATATCCTTTTGAACATTTTTAGGTTTGTTGGGATCTAAGTGCTCCTCGATGAGCTCTTGGTAAAACTTGTCAAATTCCTTAAAGTTGTTATCGAGACGACGTATCATTCCTGTGAGTTTGTCAACCCAGCCAATGAAAGGAAAATAATCTGTAAAAAAGAAGCTTACAAACAAGGCTTGAGTTTCCTTAAGTAGAGCATGAAATCTACTTCTTTCAATTCCTTCTTCCTCGTACCTCTTTCCAAAACCAACTCTGCAAGTAAAGGTACTTGTAAGAGACATCATGTGCTCACTCAAGTTGATTGGTCTAGAAGCAACAATAGCTTTAGATATCTTTTCCGTCATACGAGAAACTTCATCTTCTCGAATGGGACGAAATTGTTGCACTCTGTTTGAGTTGAGGAGATGAACAACACATATTTTTCTTATCTCTCTCCAGTAATCATTGTAGGTTGCAAATGCTATGTCTAAGCCATTGTAAGATAATGTTTGCTGACCAAGTAAGGCAGGTCTACTACAACATACCAGATCCTGTGTCTTCATGACCTCTTTAGCCATTTTTGCTGATGAAACTAATATGGTTGGCACCGAACCAAGACGCAAGGAGATGAGGGGGCCATACTTTTGAGAGAGTTTCCACACTTTCTTAGGGTTTGAACCATCAAACTGGTGCAAATTGCCGAGTAAGGGAAGACCCCGAGGGGCCGGTGGCAAACGAATACTTTTGGGGGTTTTTTTCCTTTGGAGAAGAAACAAGAGGAAGATAGGAAGTAAGAGAAGGATGATTAGCAATTCCATTGTGTTGTATGTTTCAATCACACAGCAAATGCAAAACCAGAACCTCAATAAATAGACTTCAGAGTTGATCAACAATTAGACTTTAATGTATTTCATCAACATTAAAAGCTGTTAAGTCAAATTATTTCAATCTTACTATTGGTGTTTTATATTTTTATCAATAAAAAATTGTTATCAAATTCAATGTATCTATATTAATATAAAATATTAGTACAATTATTTCAATGTGTGAATTTTAATATGTTTTAATTTGTGGAATAAACTTTATCAAATAGTTATAATATCATGCTTCTACTACTGTTTCAAGTTATTAATGTGTAAATTAAAACCCTTCCAGAAAAAAAATATTTACATATGTTTGGCCAAAAGGGCTTCAATTTTCATTCACATGGAGCAATAGCTGGACAGGCTCCTTTGGTTTAGCCACGTCTCTTAAAATCACCATCTCCAGGCTTCAACTCAAATTATTTACGAAAAATTTTCAGTATAATAAAGGAATTGTCATCTGACTACGAGATTAATTAATGATTATGATCATTAAATATTTATTATTTATACATTAATTAATTTCAAATCAACTCGTTGCCGTCGGATTTGCCACCACGTGGTGATATACTTGCCAACTTCAATATTGAGCGGACAGCATACAAATAGTAAGGAAAATAAAGGGCTAATATCATCCAAAACAAAGGGCCCAATCTAACTTTTTTTTTTTTTGTTTTTTCGTTGGTGTCAAACCAAACGAAATGTAGTAATAGGTAATGCATCAGTTCCAATTTTTTACCTTATCTTTATAGAAAGACAATAAAATTTCATTGGAAGAGAAGAATAAATTATTAGACACTTTGACAATGGGAATGGAAATTTTTTGTCATGTTCAATGCTGTCAAGAAACGGATTAAAGCCGTGGAAAATTAGCTAAAAAATGATTCCTTTGATTTTATCGAATGATTAACGATAAGGTATATAGAGATGTGCAAAATATTTCTAGATTTTAGCTTTCACACGCAACAATAGACGCTAGTAGGATAAGAGAATTTAATGCTGCTCTAATAGGCAAAGCTGAAATGCTTTGTCATTGATACTGACTTGGATTGCTTACAAAGACTTGGGCTGCTGATTGTACAATACTAATTCTTAGATTCACTCACACACCCCTTCAAGCTTAATTGCCTAGGATATAAATTAAGTTTGTTTCTTAAGAATTCAAAATGTTCAACTGTAAGAGGCTACTGGAAAAGGTTGACAGAATCTTTACTGGATTTTTCGGCTAAATGTCTTTGTTGCCGGCAGCTTCTCCATTTCCATCGTTATATAAATCAGACGACAATCTATCCAAGGGAGTCGATAGTGATGCTAGACTCATTATTGGCGATGACCAGTATTATTGTTGTCGACAGCTCAACGGTGATACGCCGACCGTTTTGTTCTATTAATATTATTTTAATAATTTTAATATTTATAAAAATATTTTTTTGACAATTTTTGCGTTTAAAAGTTTGGGTTATCGCAGATGAAACGGGTGGGGGGTATGTGATTTATTTTGGTTTAATAGTGCAGAGTTCTCCACACTTTTAATATTGTCCTCTCCTTCTAACCCAGCCAAACAGGGTTTTGTTTTAAAATAGTCGTCATAATCCCTTTAATGCAGTCCAATCCCGTGAACCAAACGTACTCTAAGCATACAAAAAAAATTAGACCCAAAAAAGCTTTATTTCAATAATTACATAGACGCTAGCATCTACATAAAACAATTAAGAAGAACATTATTATAAGCATCGAATTGCAATCTACTGCTGGTGGAAGGTTCAGGACCAACATTGTTTTAACATAAAATATGACAAATCTATGAGCTATTATATCCAAGGATTTTCGGTGGTTAGAATTCAATACAACTTGCATAATTAATAATTAATATACTTTGAAAATACTATAATTATAATGTGATCTCAACCATTCAAATACTATCATTTCCTTTTATCTATGTGCTGGTTGGACTCTCTCTGGGCTTTGTTATCTCCTTCTGAGCCGGATTTTTTTATTCCTCTTATAATATGTGGCTATTACGGATACGGTTATATCTTTATTGAAAGAATCCTTTATGTGATAAAAGTATATTTGTTATTTAACATCCAATTTTGTTTTTCATACGTGTCAGTAGAATATAGGATAATATACCATTTATGTTTCTTAAACTTTAAGAAAAATATACCATGATTTTTTAGAAAGTTATTAGTTTTCATGTTTAAGAAATGGGACTTCTTCAGTCCATTAGTGGAAATGAAAGCAACTCATCAACAAATTACGCCTGTATCTTTGCGAGTGCAAAAGTGGTTACCGAGGGAACCCCTACCTCTCCAATGGTTGCCAAGGTACTTTTCTCTAGATGAATTAAATTTCATTTTAATTCTAAATCTAAATCGTTTTTCTAAAGTGATAAACTTTCTTTCAATGGATTTTCAAGACATTAATAAATGCGAGTATCTGGAACTTCATAACTGCACACATACATGTGTCAACGAAATAGGGAGTTATAGATGTGAGTGCCCCAAGGGCTACCACTGGAACGGAAGAGGTGATAGAAAAGGTTGTGAACCCAATCAATTTCCAGTCGTCAAGGTCTCTACTGGTAAGTTTCTGTACTGTATTACTATACCCAGAAGATGCATTATTATGATAACTGATGCAATAGTTATGTATGTTGTATTACATGCTATAATTCATGTGTATTCAAGACTTCTTTTGTAGAAATTACTTTGAAGTAAAGTAGTGGTTAAGTTAAGCATATTAATTATTTTCTGATTAGGAAAAAAACTTGTAAGTATTAGATGCATAAAAGAGCATTTACATTATTTTTTAATTAATAAAAGTCTCTAAAAAAATTACTGATAATTAATTTTCTTAAAAAGTAGTAATCTTTATATGTTTTATCCTAATTTTTTTTTCTCTACCAAACAATATCTAACTAAAAACGTATCTAAAATTTTTCAGTTTGTTTCTTAGTACGTCAAAAAGCATTCTCTGAACACTATTGTTCACTCTTTTTAACGCCATCAAATTGGAGAAGCTATTTCATCGGGACATTCCTAAAGCACACGTTAATTGTTAATATATTTCTAGTCAAATAATTTCACCCATATTTTAGGGCATCTATAAAATAAGAAAACTTAAAGCCACTCTTTCCAAAATAGGGTACAGCTACCTTCATTAATAGTTAGAACCAGTATACTTCATTAGTAGTAGTTCATGAACCGGGGAACGCGTTTGCTAGAATTTCCAAATGGCCGCTTTGTTATTTGACAATCAGAAGTAAATAATTAGTTCCTCAGAAGATGCTAATATCTTCCCATATTTGAAAACTGAAACTTAATGATTACGAAGCCATTAAGGCAAGTATAGAGATAAAAGTATAAATAGATAATATTACAGCCCACTTCAATTGTATTTCTCGTTTATCATCTCAATATTATGGTATAACAGTTTCGAATGCTTTAAATGTAGGTGTTGGCATACTTTCTATAGTTCTGCTTGTGAGTATCTCTTGGCTCTACTTGGTGATGAAGAAAAGAAAGCTCATCAAAATGAAAGAGAAGTTTTTTCAACAAAATGGTTGTCTTTTGCAACAGCAGCTCTCCAAACGAAATGGGTCTTCTGATACTGCGAAAATCTACACTGCAGAAGAACTCAAGAAGGCTACCAGTAACTGTGTTGAAGATAGAATCATTGGCCGAGGACGCTTTGGCACAGTATTTAAGGGATTTTTATCAGATAATACCCCAGTTGCCATAAAAAAAGTCTAAAATGACAGATCAATGCCAGACTGAACAATTTGTAAATGAGGTAGTTGTGCTCTCACAAATCAACCATAGAAATGTGGTTAGACTTTTGGGTTGTTGTTTAGAGACTGAAGTCCTTTTACTAGTCCACCAACATACTCTTAGACCACAGCTTCACAGCAAAAGTGTCTGATTTTGGAGCTTCAAAGTGGTTCCAATTGATGAAACTCAATTGTCGACCATGGTACAAGGAACACTTAGGTACTTAGACCCAGAATACTTGCATACTAGTCAACTGACAGAAAAAGGTGATGTCTATAGCTTTGGAGTTGTCCTTATGGAACTAATGACAGGAAAGAAGACACTTTTGTTTGATAGGACTGAGAAGGAGAGAAGTCTGGTTATGTACTTTATAACTTCACTGAAACAGGGCTGCTTATTTGAAATTGTTGAGAAGGATAGAGTAAACGATGGGAATAGAGAGCAGGTGAAGGAAGTGTGTGAGATTGCGAAAATGTGCTTAAGAGTCAAAGGGGGTGAGAGGCCTAATGAGATAACTAGCAATAGAATTAGATGGATTAAGAATAAACACTTGTGGGATGTTGATCCTGAACTGGTACCAGAAGAGACAGAGTACTTGCTTTGTGACACCTCCAACGCTTATCAAAGTGGTGATGCCAGGGGTTTAATTGTGCCTGGGTTTGACAGCATCATTGGAGATCACGTACTAGTGGACTTCGGTGATGGGAGGTGATTGTTGCATCATGTTATACTATACCGTAATACTTTATATAAAAGTAATTTTAATGTAGTTATAAAAAATTATATTTCTTATTTAAAATAGTTATAAATAAAAATAAACTATATATCATAATAAATTATATTTTTTTTTAATTCCGTCTTAAAGAACTTATCCCTATATAATAATAATTATATTTATATTAAAAAAAATATATATTATATTACATTAAAAGTTTACCTTAAAATCATTGAGTATCTTCTATCTACTTTATAAGATATTTTTACTTCTAATTGGGGTTTAATTCTTTCATTTTGGCAACTAAACAGAAATTTTTTCTGTCAAATGTTCAAGTATTAACTTCGGGTGGCATGGTTGACTTGCTAGAGGACAAAGGAAACATATCACCTGAAGTCGTCGAAGATGGCATGAGTTGTGTCATAAAATTTTTCATTTAAAACTTTCTTTGTCAAAATCCTAAATAACTCATTTTATATTTGATGGGCTTCAGGCCCAATTTTTCTTGCAAATATAACCAATTCTTGTATGAGTGTTGTTATTCAAGTCCTATCAAAACTTTTCAGATCGAATAGAGTCAACAAATGAGGTTGTTTCAGTAACAATTCATAGACGAAAAAATGACAAAAAAGAATGCACTCATTCCCATTAGATATCCCTCGTATTTTTAGTATTCTTGCCATACAAGTGATAAATTATTAATAATTTCATGAAATAGAAAAAATTGAGAGGTAGTATAAATTCATTGAATAGCGTGACTCCGCGATATCATCTAATATTATATCCAATTCCGTGACATGGACATAATTAATAGCAACATACTTCCGTATTTTAGAACTTCAAAATCATTAATGGGAGCATTGAATTGGCTTGATCCTCCTGGCCCCCGTCACGGCATCCCACCAACCATATCGATCGACGTAATTAATTTAAGCAATTCCATATATTAGTGGTCCAGACCAGACTGCAGACCTTGGCAAGAGAAAAAAAGTTTTGCATGTATCAAAAATTTCAGTCCATACTTTTAGTATTGAATGGATCGTAAGGATTGTAAGACACCATATTTTCATCATTGATACTCTGTAGACTTTATTACATTTATATTACAAAGTTGGAAGGGTGTCATTTTATGTTCATCCATTTCATCTCCGAAGATGGGATTTTGATGATCACTTGAACCTGTTTCCAGGTAAAGGTATACATGTTGCCGGACGTCGGACATTAAAAACTTGGATAAATTATTAAAAAACTTTCTTATTAGTAACACCGCCCCATTCTATTACACAGAGAAGCAATCAAGAAAAGTGCAATTATAAACTTCGAACTGGAGTCCAGCGTATCCTTAAAACACTTAATTGATCAATCGATCTGCTATTATTTAGAGTACTTAGCCATGAGGCGGAGAGCATTTTTCTTGTGCATGGCTAGACCTGGTAGAACATCAAAATCTAAGTCTTCCTTCTTCATCGCAGCCACCATTTCCCAATCAAATTTGTATAGAAGATTAGCAAGTGCAAGGTCCACAGTCGCAATTCCCATGTATAAACCTGGACAAATTCTTCGACCAGCACCAAATGGTATTAGCCCAAAGTGGTGCCCTTTAAAGTCAATAGAACTCCCTATGAACCTCTCTGGATGAAATTCTTCTGGGTTCTCCCAAGCTTCAGGGTCCCTTCCTATGGCCCATGCATTCACAAGAACGAGTGTTTTAGGCGGTATTTCGTATCCCTCTATGATGCACTTATCAATTGTTTCTCTTGGGACCAAAAAAGGAGCTGTTGGTTGCAGTCTCATTGTCTCTTTCACTACAGCTTTAAGATAAGGCAGATCCTGGACGTCATCTTCATCGACAAAACCTTTGTTTCCAACTACAGACCTAATTTCTTCTTGAACTTTCTTCATTATTCTAGGATTTTTCATCAGGTAGGTCATTGCCCAAACCACGGTAGCTGCACTGGTGTCTGTGCCAGCAACAAATACATTCTGCAACGAAGAAAAATTAATAAATCAGAAGAATAATAATAATTGCAGTTTGAAGCTAATTAAAAGATATATATAGTATATGAAAACTAAATAATGTTGAGAAATTTTGCTTTATGAACGAGTAATATAATACCATGAGCACCGCTTTGATGTGATCGGAAGTGAGGTCAATTTTAAATCCACGCTCTTTTCGTACTTGCAGTAGAACATCAATTATATCCTCTTGATCATTCTTTGGTTTCTTGGGATCTAAATGCTCCTCGATGAGTTCCTGGTAGAACTTATCAAATTCCTTGAAATTGTTTTGGAGACGACTTACCATTCCTGTGAGTTTGTCAACCCAGCCCATGAATGGAAAATAATCTGAATAAAAGAAACTTACGAACAAGGCCTGAGTTTCATTAAGTAGAGCATGAAATCTACTTCTTTCAGTTCCTTCGTCTTCATACCTCTTGCCAAAACCAATTCTGCAAATAATGGTGCTAGTAAGAAACATCATTTGCTCACTTAAGTTGACAGGTTTTGAGGCAGCAACTGATTTTGAGATCTTTTCAATCATACGGGAAACTTCATCTTCCCTAATTGGACGAAAATCAGCCACTCGGTTAGAATTGAAGAGATGAACCACGCATATTTTTCTTATCTCTCTCCAATAATCATCATATGGTGAAAAAACCAAATCTAACCCATTGTAAGATAACTTTTGCTGACCAATTAAGGCAGGCCTACTGCAAAATAAAAGGTCATGGGTCTTCATAACTTCTTTAGCCATTTTTGCCGATGAAACTATTAGGGTTGGCACGTAACCAAGCCGCAAGGACATGAGGGGTCCATACTTTTGAGAGAGTTTCCACACATTTTTAGGTTTTGAACCATCAAACTGGTGCAAATTTCCGATTAAGGGAAGACCTCGGGGGCCAGGTGGCAAACGAATTGTTTTGGGTGTTTTTTGTTTTTGGAGAAGAAACAAGAGGAAGATAGGAAGAAACAGAAGGATGATTAGCAGTGCCATTTTGTTATGTGTTTCTGCAATAAAACAAGTGCAAAACCAGAACCTCAATATATAGACTTCAGGCCTTCTTAGACAAAGGTAAATTAAAGAATTATGCCATTCAACATATTGTGGTTATTGGAGCAGTTTCAAATTTTAACTCTCTTTACATAATATATTTCTATTTGGACCATTGAAATTGTCTTTAATTACTAGAAATCCTACAGGCTATAAGTTTAATTTCTATTGGAAAATGGCTTGTGCCGATGGTGAGTTTTCGTTTGGTTGGGAAAGCACGTACGCATTGGAGAGGGATGGTGATGGTAAAACTGAGAAAGTCTACTTCGAGCCACGTGTTTTCATTTGATAATAGCCAACACATATTGGCTTTGAATGACTGTTCAACACGTAGCAATTGGAGAGGCCACGACGCACATTGAAACAAAAGAGAAAATAGATGAAGATAAAACGAAAAGAGAGAAGAAGGAAATCAAAGACAAAACAGAAGAGAAAGCGACATGCTATAATTAGCTTGTTTTACAGGTGTATAAGGGGCCCATTTGATAGGTTCCATACATATATTGGTTGGGATACGTGTATCATCCTACTGTCCCGAAATGGAATCTTCTCATCTCATACCGACTGTCTTTTGTCTTTACTCATTATCCTTGTCTCTGTCGATCATTTTACTCATCTATAGCTTTCTGTAGCTGGCGAAACTCAACCAATTTTACTCATTAACGATAAGGTATATAGAGATGTGCAAAATATTTCTAGATTTTAGCTTTGACACGCAACAATAGACGCTAGTAGAATAAGAGAATTTAATGCTGATCTAATAGGCAAAGCTGAAATGCTTTGTCATTGATACTGACTTGGATTGCTTACAGAGACTTGGGCTGCTGATTGTACAATACTAATTCTTAGATTCACTCACACACCCCTTCAAGCTTAATTACCTAGGATATAAATTAAGTTTGCTTCTTAAGAGTTCAAAATGTTCAACTGTAAGAGGCTTGGAAAAGGTTGACAGAATCTTTACAGGCACTACAAGAAATTTACCATTTAAGGACGAATATGTAATAGCTACTACTCAATAATGAAAAACATATAAAATAATATAAAGAAATTGGGTCCAAAATTTTCTTTTTATTAAATATATATATATATTCTTTACAAACATATACATTTTTACACAAACTTATAATGTGTACAAAATGTATTAAAACATGGTGGACAATGTAACCGCTTCCCCTCGCGTGTCGACGTCCATCCGACTGCGTCCTCACCTGGATCCTGTAAAACATAGGAAAACAACGGGGTGAGCACTAAAATAATGCTCAGTAAGTAAATCATCTACTTATCTATCCCCATAACTCTCTCTCTCTAACTCTTTCCTTACAACTTCTCATTCAATTTCTCTTTGGTACTTCTCTCTATTTCTCTTTCTCTTAGAACTCTTTTCTATTACCTCTCTTTAGTAAGTCATGACCCCATCTTACCGGGGGCACAGTCGAGACTCGCTTCCACTCTACGTGACCTCTACTCATTCTAGCCGATCGGACTCGGTTATGCATGGATTCGGAACCCTTGGCCATGTGAGTGTATAATCTCTCTCTCGGGTACTCGGCTATAGCCCTCATCCGCATGCACTCTCACGGGCTACACCACTTCTCTATCTCATACTCATGCCGCTCTCTCAATGCGGCGTACATGCGGGAATACTCTACCCATTACTCACGGGTTCCCCATCGCACAACCTACTCTATTCTCTTTCTCTTAACTCTTAAAGTAGCTTATACTCAAATTCTTTACTATGTCTCAAGCTACTTCTTAAGTGTATAAACAACTGTGTATAGCTAGCTCATACTCACTAATGCACTTATGAAATGCCAAATACAAGATTTCCTCAAAACAGTCATTCTGCACAAGTCACACTTAAAAGGTCATAACTTGCGTTATACACCTCGGATTGCTATGGTTTTGGTCTCGTTTTAAAGCTTAGATACAGGGCTATAACTTCTATGTTTTGGTCTCAGCCCAGTTCAATCCGTAAGATGCCCAAAAATTACTTAGAAAGTTACAACAGTGACGGGGCAGATTTCACTTAGGCATTTCATCAAACAACTCATGTGCATATAAACACTCTACTAAAATTACTACTATACTTCATTCTCTAGCCATCCAAAATGGGGGAAAAACTCCCTCAAATACTCATAATCCCTGTCAAGAAAAGCACTTCCAAATCTGTTTACACAACATCTCTCAAACTTCATCTCAAGTTCCATTTGTTAATACACATTAAAACACTTCTCATACATGGAGTCTATCCAACAACCACAAAATAGCTACTCATCTCAACTCAATTTCTTATCAAGCATACTACATACTGATCATGCATACATCTCTACTCAAAAGCTTATTCAAAACTCAAGTTGGTTGGATTTACTTACCTTGTGAAAAGGTGACTTCTTTAGCACTTTTCCTTTGTTGTCTTGGCTCTTCTCTACAACTCAAAACAACAACAAGAACAATAACAACCAAATAAGACTTCACTATAACCATAAGAAAATTCACATCTAAAGCATGAATCCTTACTTTAGGATGCTTTAGATGAAATCTCTACTCAAAACCCCTCTTAATTCCCTTAGAAATCTTGAAAGATTGGATGGAGAAATTGAGAGAAAGTAGGCAAATGGAAGAGGCGGTGGAATGGATGGACTAAAGGGTTTCTCTACACTTAACCCTTTTTAGTTCATGTTATAAGCATCATTTCCCATTTTGCCTTTGTCCTTCCTTAGAAATTCCATCTATATCCTTTGATTCTTTACAAAGACACCCCCATCCAAACACAATCTCTACTAAATTTCCTTACATTTTACTCCGCACTTTTCCTACTAATTAGGGGTAGAATGGTCATTGTGCTCCAAAAGAAGAATTCTCTAGAAAACTTAAGAAACTTTATCTTAGGCTCGTCGCCGCGGCAAAACACTTTCCGTCGCCCCGACGAAACAGGGCCGAATCTACCCGTGGGTGCAGCTCCTCCTCGCCGCGGCGAAGCTTCTTCTTCGCCCCGGCGAAGATTGGATTTCCAAACTTCACCAAAATTCAACCAATTTCAAGGCAACAATTCAACCAACTCAATATACAAACTCAATTGAAACTGAAACAGTAAACTTTTAACTAATACAGCAAATCTTAAATATGTACCTCAACTGGGATATTATAAAATATTTAGGGACGGATTTAATTTCGTTTCGTCCTAGAATGGTCATTTTAGGGGACGAAAGTGCACTCAATTTTTGCCCTGCGCCAACAATGTCATTTGGAGGGAAGGATGACATAGTATGGAGGGAAATCATTCTTGGACAAAATTTATTATTTTTGGACGAAAAGTTTTGTAACTAAAAACCTTCTTTTTTGGGGACAAAATCTTTTGTCTTTAATTGTGCAAAATTTAGAAAGCTTATTAGGGACTAAATATGATTTTGTTCTTGATTGTAAAAATATATTTTTAGGGACGAAATGTATTATTTTTGGGCGAAACATTTTGTAGCTAAAAACCTTTTCTTCTAGGACGAATTGTTTTGTCTCCAAAAACCTAATACCTATTATCCCAAAATTTTCGTTCCAAAATGTCCCAAAGTTTTCGTCCCCAGAAACCTAATATCCATTACCCCGAAATTTTTGCCCCAAAATGTCATCTTCTTCAAATCTTCTTCTCTCAATTAAGATTTTCGCAATCTTCACTCAAATTTCCTCCAAAACCGATGGCTAGATCCCTCTTTCTCTCTCTAAACAAATCCATCTCCATCGTCATCTCCACCCCCGCCACAAGCGTCACCTCCTTCCCCTCAGCCCATCGTCTCACCTCGTATCTCTCCGCGCTCAATCCAACCAAACCGACCTCTCCAACCTATCCACTTCTTCCGACTCCACCATCGACCTTTTGCACTCGACTTCATTATTGATGCAATGTATTGTTTTAATTGGCTGTTTGCTTACTCATTTGCTCAAGTTCTTTAGAATTTTGATGTGTTATATTTTGTGTTTTTTAATGTTTCAAATGGGTTAACTGTTTTGTTTGTATTGTTGGTTGCGCTACTTGGAATTGGTCCCCAGATGGATTTCATATCACCTACTGTAAGTACTCGCTACTCCGTGTTTATCCACTGGCTTGTAATTATATAATCATCTTCAATTCCTAAAATTACTGGGGGCTTTGTGACTTTTATTATGTTATAATTTGTAAATAGGATAGTATGATGTTGAATAAACATTCAATAGTATATCTGGCTTGAAATACATATTTTTTAATGTTTTATGCTGTGTCATGAGTATTTTGAAACTCATAGTAGGCATTGTCGCGTGAGATGATGAAAGTTTCAAAGTGATAACTTCTTTCACATAACATTTATGACATTTGGAAATTCATTCTAAATCCAACTTCACGGCTCAAGGTGATTATTGTTGTCAATAGTATTTTCAATTTAGGTTGACTTTTAATTCTTTCATGTCAACTTCACGACTCAAGAAGCTCTCTACAATGCTGATTGTTGTCAAACACTGATTTTGGTGGGTGAAAAGCTTTGGTTCTGTGGAGTTGTTGCATTTTGGTTATTTTTTGGATTTTATGTTGGAAAGAAGTAGACGAATTTCTGAAAATGCTATTAAAGATGAGGAGTTCCCTTTGTTTTTCTGCATAACATAGAATAACTGACCCATCTTTTACTTTGCATGGGCTCTGGTAAATGTTTTAGCAGCTATTGCTTTGGGCGCACCTGTGGGCATTCAGTATGTGAAGTAACGGTGGATAAAAAAATTGTGCCTTTTTTTTTTTGGGTAGACAAATTTGTGCCTTTTACTGTTATTATGGAAAAAGGTCAAAATGTGTCCACTCACAGTTCCTTAAACAACACCTTTCTTCACTGTCAGCTAGACAAAGCCCCTACATTTTCAAGTGGCTTTCTTGTTTCATTTTAAAACTTTCTGAATTTTGCTTTTCTCCCAAAACAAAAAGTAAAACTTCAATATAATCGATAAAGTTGGGTGGGGAATTCATTTAAAAAATTTGTTTTACCTATCCAAATCTCAACTGTGACCTTCTTTTCAAAATTTGGAGATAGAATGTACCCAGATAATTTTGGATTAAATGTATTTAACAGTAAATAACTTGTAATTGTTTATTGGTTTTAATCAAATTAAGTTATTTTACAAAATGTGCATTGATCATGTCTCTTTCTTATTTTGATCATGTCTCTTTCTTATTGGATATAGGTGCATGACGAATACCTTTGATTAATCTCTTATAATGTCACTGCTCACTCTTATGTACATGACTTCTTTCAGTTTTTCCTGCTATACTATAACTAAGAAATTGTAGTTGGAAGTCTGTTGAATTATACCTCACGTCCTGTATATAATGCCACACATACATTGCAGATATAAAATGTCATAAATGTTATGTGAAAGAAGTTTTCGTTCAATTTCTTTAGGTGGTTGGAATACAGCTGAATCCTCAGTTTATGGGCATTGATCTCAGGTATGTAATCCCTCTTCAACTTTCTGGGAAACTTTTCTTGTTCATGTGCTTGACAATATATTGGAAGCAGTAATGACCATTATTTATTTTGATTTCTGTTGTTGTATATTCTTCAAATTGGCAGGCTCTACTGCAATTAATTATTGCCCTTACAATCAAAACTCTTCTTCTGAGTTTTGGTTGTGTTGATCAGTCTGAGTAATGGCATCGTTGACATAAATGTGTCTAATATACATGGTAAATTTTATATAGAACACTCTGTTAACAGTGGGTAATTGAACGGACGGTAAAATGGAGGAAAAATTATTGTTATTTTTCAAAGGCATTCAGAAAGCTATTTCTGGTTAGATATCTTATGAAGAAATTTTTTTGATAATCATGTCACTTTTTTTGTGCAGATGAGTGTGGCAGGAGCCAGAAAAGCTGGTCAAAGTCAATATGGGTGGTTGAAGGAAGCATTGGATAGATTAGTAGAGCAACTAACGTCGCAACGACAACAACTTGATGAGGAAAAACTGGTAAATCATTCTTTGAAGCTAATCAAGAAAATCTGAATTGTAAATAAGATGTTGTTGAAGACAAAGAGATTGCATTTAGGGCGGATAAACTTGAGCTCGAAGTAGTAGGGATGGAAGCAAACAAGAAACTATGACAGCATTGAAGATTTTGGGCTATAGGAAAGAACAAAGATGTTTGCAATTTTGTTTCTTGTTTCACTCTTTTGGGATTGGAATCCTGAAACTTACTTAGAAGATTATGTGATAGTGGGTAAGTAGGAATTGTAATGTTGACAGTTTTTGTTAATAAAGAAGTGCAATTTGATTTGGGAAACTCAGCTTTTGTTGTTTTGTTTGTTTATATGGTGAAGTGAAAACGAATCTGGGTATTATCATGAAGGAACATTAGTTTGGTTGATTCATAAATTGGGATTACGGTTAATCATCATATTATCAACCCAATCAAAGGACAAAAATTTTCGTCCCCAATTCATCACACCATGAGAGATGAAATTCTCCATCACCAATTCACCACACCATGAGGGATGAAATTTTTCGTCCCTAATTGTGCTTTTTTTGGTGACGAAACAGAGTCATTTGGGATGAATAATTATTTTTTTGTGGACAAAAAATTTTGTTACAAAATAAATAATTTTTAACGATGAAACCATATTTCGTGGGCATTATCCTTTGGCGACGTGGCTTTGGGGACGATTTGGTATATCGTCCCACATTACCTTTTAGGATGAATTTTGCACTTTATGTGACGAAAATTTTCATCCCTAAACGTTAAATTTCTTGTAGTTTGGATTTTCCGGCTAAATGTCTTTGTTGTCGGCAACTTCTCCATTTCTATCGTTATATAAATCAGACGACAATCTATCCAGCGGAGTCAATAGTGATGCTAGACTCATTATTGACGATGACCAGTATTATTGTTGTCGGCAGCTCAACGGTGATAGGCCGACCGTTTTGTTCTATTAGTATTATTTTAGTATTTATAAAAATATTTTTTGACAACTTTTTTCGTTTAAAAGTCTGGGTTATTGCAGATAAAATGCAGAGTTCTCAAAACTTTCATATTGTCCTCTCCTTCTAACGCAGCCAAACAGGATTTAGTTTTAAAATAGTCGTCATAATCCTTTTAATGTAGTCCAATCCCGTGAACCAAACGTACTCTAAGCATGCAAAAAAAAGAAAAACTTTATTTCATTAATTACATAGATGCTAGCATCTACATAAAACAATTAAGAAGAACATTATTATAAGCATCGAATCGCAATCTACTGCTGGTGGAAGGTTCAGGAGCAACATTGTTTTAACATAAAGTACAAATCTATGAGCTATTATATCCAAGGATTTTCGGTGGTTAGAATTCAATACAACTTGCATAATTAATATACTTTGAAAATACTATAATTAAAATGTGATCTCAACCATTCAAATGTTTTAATCTAAGGGCTCAAAAATTATGTTTAAGAAATGGGACTTCTTCAGTCCATTAGTGGAAATGAAAGCAGCTCATCAACAAATTACGCCTGTAAAGAAAACGCCAAGTGTTCTGCATCTGACGATGACAATTCCGGGTATCTTTGCGAGTGCAAAAGTGGTTACCGAGGAAACCCATACCTTTCCAATGGTTGCCAAGGTACTTTTCTCTAGATGAATTAAATTGCATTTTAATTCTAAATCTAAATCGTTTTTCTAAAGTGATTAACTTTCTTTCAATGGATTTTCAAGACATTAATGAATGCGAGCATCCGGAACTTCATAACTGCACACATACATGTGTCAACGAAATAGGGAGTTATAGATGTGAGTGCCCCAAGGGCTACCACTGGAACGGAAGAGGTGATAGAAAAGGTTGTGAACCCAATCAATTTCCAGTCGTCAAGGTCTCTATTGGTAAGTTTCTGTATTGTATTACTATACAAAGAAGATGCATTATTATGATAACTGATGCAATAGTTATGTATGTTGTATTACATGCTATAATTCATGTTTATTCAAGACTTCTTTTGTAGAAATTACTTTGAAGTAAAGTAGCGGTTAAGTTAAGCAATTGTATTTCTCGTTTATCATCTCAATATCATGGTATAACAGTTTCGAATGCTTCAAATGTAGGTGTTGGCATACTTTTTATAGTTCTGCTTGTGAGTATCTCTTGGCTCTACTTGGTGATGAAGAAAAGAAAGCTGATCTAAATGAAAGAGAAGTTTTTTCAACAAAACGGTGGTTTTCTTTTGCAACAGCAACTGCCCAAACGAAATGGGTCTTCTGATACTGCAAAAATCTACACTGCAGAAGAACTCAAAAAGGCTACCAGTAACTATGCTGAAGATAGAATCGTTCGCCGAGGAGCCTTTGGCACAGTATTTAAGGGATTTTTATCAGACAATACCCCAATTGCCATAAAAAAGTCCAAAATAACAGATCAAAGCCAGACTAAACAATTTGTAAATGAGGTAGTTGTGCTCTCACAAATCAACCATAGAAATGTGGTCAGACTTTTGGGATGTTGTTTAGAGACTGAAGTCCCTTTACTAGTTTATGAATTTATCAATAATGGCACCCTCTTTGAACATATTCATGATAAAGACGAGGCACCCACCATGCCTTGGGAAACACGCTAAGAATAGCAGCAGGAGTGCTATCCTATTTGCACTCAGCTGCTGCGACTCCAATTATACATAGAGATATAAAGTCCACCAATATACTCTTAGACCACAGCTTCACAGCAAAGGTGTCTGATTTGAGCTTCAAAGTTGGTTCCAATTGATGAAACTCAATTGTCGACAATGGCATACTAGCCAACTGACAGAAAAAAGTGATGTATATGTTGTCCTTGTTGAACTAATGACAAGAAAGAAGGCACTTTTGTTTGATAGGCCTGAGGAGAGAAGTCTTGTTATGTACTTTATAACTTCACTGAAACAGGGCTGCTTATTTGAAATTGTTGAGAAGGATACAGTAAATGATGGGAATAAAGAGCAGGTGAAAGAAGTGGGTGAGATTGCAAAAATGTGCTTAAGAGGGGGTGAGAGGCCTACAATGAGAGAAGTAGTAATGGAATTAGATGGATTAAGAATGATGCATAAACACTCGTGGGATGTTAATCCTGAACTGGTACCAGAAGAGACACAGTACTTGCTCTGTGACACCTCCAACGCTTATCAAAGTGGTGATGCCAGCGGTTTAATTGTGTCTGGGTTTGACAGCATCATTGGAGATCACGTACTGGTGGACTTCGGTGATGGGAGGTGATTGTTGCATAGTTGTTATACTATACCATAATATTTTATATAAAAATAATAAAAATAACTTTAAGTATAAATAAAAGTAAACTATACATAGTAATAAATTATAATTTTTTCAAGTTCCGTCTTAAATAACTTATTTCTATATAGTTATAATTATATTTATATTATAAAAAAATATATGTTATATTACATTAAAGGTTTACCTTCAAACCATGAGTATCTTTTATCCATTTCATAAGATATTTTTGCTTCCAATTGGGGTTTAATTCTTTCATTTTGGCAACTCAACACAAATTTTTTCTGTCAATTGTTTGAGTATTAACTTTGGGTGACATGGTTGACTTGCTAGAGGAAGAAGGAAACGTATCACTTGAAGTCGTGGTGGGTGTCGAATCCAACAAAGAATAAAATTCTCACTCTCCAAAAAATATAAATTGTAACAGTGATGAGTAAGGTCGTATCTACAGAGATTTGATAGATTTATTTTAACGAAAATTAAAGCAAAAAAAATGGGGGTTTTGAAATTTCGAAGTGAAGTAAAAAATAAAGCAATTATAATCAACTAAAAATTAAGGAGAAATCAATATCAGGCAAATATCCAACCAAAGGTATAATTTCAGAATTGGTTCAGAGAATTGATCATAGATACAAGGATAAAATCTTCTATTCTTCACTAAATTGGTTATGGTTATTAACAAGCTCTAACAACCTATCTTTCCTTACTTTCTCGATAACCAAAACAAGCTCTTTGATTACTTTTCTTGTTAATAAACAACCCTAAACAAGCTTTTAGGATTTAATCTATCGACAGCATTAATAATTAGAGAGACTACCAATTTTAGCCAACAAATACAAGCTCGATTCATTTAGACTAGATTATATATCTTCATAACATAAATCGAAAATCTCTCTATAATCAACTATGTTATTTTACCACTAATATTAGAACATTTAAATAATTACAAATTTAAAGTTCTAAATGGCAATTTATTAACCAGATAATTGAACAACGGGCCCTTTGCATCAATCAATCAAGACAATAATTTTTAATAAATATGGAAGATATATAAATAGTGAAGAAATAAAAGAACACTAAAAATTAATTAGATCTCACAATTCTTGAAGAAAAGTATTTAGCTGCGCATAATTAAAAGAACGCCTAAAGAAAAGAGAAGAGAGAGAGGCATTTTTCTTGTGAATAATATGTCTATTTATAATAGTTACTCCATCTAATAATAGTTACCCTATCTAGATAAGGAAGCAAATCCTACCTTAATAGGGAGTCTTGGCAAATCCTAGAGATAAGAATGGGCAACTAAATCTTTCCAATTGTCATACATATCATTTTTCTCCAACAAATTCGTAATCCTAGGTCAAAACCTCAGATCCAGTAAGGCGCACTCACGCTTTATCTACTGATTGCTTTTGTAAACATTTTGGGAAAACAGGACGTACCCACGCTTTAAGCAAAAACCGCTTCTAGAATATATATCTTTTTGAGCTCTGATTTTTCCTCACCAAATCTCTTAATTTTGAATTCAATTTGATTTAACTCCTCAATCTACTCCATAAAATACGAAACATAATTAAAATCCAAGATTCAAGCATTTATAACCATTAAAACATAAGGAAATATAATAGATATTATGAATTCTTATCAACAGAAGATGGCATGAGTTGTCTCATCACATTTTTTTTTATTTATAACATTCTTTATCAAAATCCCAAATAAATCATTTTATATTTGATGGTCTTCAGGCCCAATTTTCCTTGCAAATATAATTCTTGTATGAGTGTTGTTATTCAAGTCCTATAAAAACTTTTTAGATGGAATGGAGTCAACAAATGCTGTTGTTTCAGTCAAAATTCACAGACGAAAAAATGACAAAAAAAGAATGCACCCATTCCCATTAGATATCTCTCATCTATATTATTTTTTAGTATTTTTGCCATACAAGTGATGAATTATTAATAATTTCATGAAATAGAAAAAATTGAGAGTTGGTATAAATTCATTGAATAGCGTGATTCCGTGATTCCATCTAAATATTATATCCAATTAATATGGACATAATTAATTGCAACATACTTCCGCATGTTAGAACTTCAAAATCATTGATGTGAGAGGTATATGTTGGTTGTTGGATGCATTGAATTGGCTTGGGCCTCCTGGCCCCAGTCACGGCATCCCACGAACCATATCGATCGACGTAATTAATTTAAGAAATTCCAGATACTAGTGGTCCAGACCAGACTGCAGACCTTGGCAAGAGAAAAAAAAGTCTTGCATGTATCAAAAATTACAGTCCATACTTCAGTACTGAATGGATCGTAAGGATTGTAAGACACCATATTTTCATCATTGATACTCTGTAAACTTTAGTACATTTATATTACAAAGTTGGAAGGGTATCATTTTATGTTCATCCATTTCATCTCCGAAGATGGGATTTTGATGATCACTTGAACCTGTTTCCAGGTAAAGATATACATGTTGCCGGACGTCGGACATTAAAAACCTGGATATATTATTAAAAAACTTTCTTATTAGTAACACCGCCCCATTCTATTACACAGAGAAGCAAACAAGAAAAGTACAATTATAAACTTCGAACTGGAGTCCAGCGTAGAATCCTTAAAACACTTAATTGATCGATCGATCTGCTATTATTTAGAGTACTTAGCCATGAGGCGGAGAGCATTTTTCTTGTGCATGGTTATACCTGGTAGAACATCAAAATCTAAGTCTTCCGTCCTCATCCCAGCCACCATTTCCCAATCAAATTTGAATAGAAGATTGGCAAGTGCAAGGTCCACAGTCGCAATTCCCATATATAAACCTGGACAAACTCTTCGACCAGCACCAAATGGTATTAGCTCAAAGTGTTGCCCTTTAAAGTCAATAGAACTCCCTATGAACCTCTCAGGATAAAATTCTTCTGGGTTCTCCCAAGCTTCAGGGTCCCTTCCTATAGCCCATGTATTCACAAGAACGAGTGTTTTAGCCGGTATTTCATACCCCTCTATGATGCACTTTTCAATTGTTTCTCTTGGGACCAAAAAAGGAACTGTTGGTTGCAGTCTCATTGTCTCTTTCACTACAGCTTTAAGATAAGGCAGATCCTGGACATCATCTTCATCGACAAAACCTTTGTTTCCAACTACAGACCTAATTTCTTCTTGAACTTTCTTCATTATTCTAGGATTTTTCATCAGGTAGGTCATTGCCCAAACCACGGTAGCTGCACTGGTGTCTGTGCCAGCAACAAATACATTCTGCAACGAAGAAAAATTAATAAATCAGAAGAATAATAATAATTGCAGTTTGACGCTAATTAAAAGATATATATAGTATATGAAAACTAAATAAAGTTGAGAAATTTTGCTTTATGAACGAGTAATATAATACCATGAGCACTGCTTTGATGTGATCGGAAGTGAGGTCAATTTTAAATCCACGCTCTTTTCGTACTTGCAGTAGAACATCAATTATATCCTCTTGATCATTCTTTGGTTTCTTGGGATCTAAGTGCTCCTCGATGAGTTCCTGGTAGAACTTATCAAATTCCTTGAAATTGTTTTGGAGACGACTTACCATTCCTGTGAGTTTGTCAACCCAGCCCATGAATGGAAAATAATCTGAATAAAAAGAAACTTACGAACAAGGCCTGAGTTTCATTAAGTAGAGCATGAAATCTACTTCTTTCAGTTCCTTCGTCTTCATACCTCTTGCCAAAACCAATTCTGCAAATAATGGTGCTAGTAAGAAACATCATTTGCTCACTTAAGTTGACAGGTTTTGAGGCAGCAACTGATTTTGAGATCTTTTCAATCATACGGGAAACTTCATCTTCCCTAATTGGACGAAAATCAGCCACTCGGTTAGAATTGAAGAGATGAACCACGCATATTTTTCTTATCTCTCTCCAATAATCATCATATGGTGAAAAAACCAAATCTAACCCATTGTAAGATAACTTTTGCTGACCAATTAAGGCAGGCCTACTGCAAAATAAAAGGTCATGGGTCTTCATAACTTCTTTAGCCATTTTTGCCGATGAAACTATTAGGGTTGGCACGTAACCAAGCCGCAAGGACATGAGGGGTCCATACTTTTGAGAGAGTTTCCACACATTTTTAGGTTTTGAACCATCAAACTGGTGCAAATTTCCGATTAAGGGAAGACCTCGGGGGCCAGGTGGCAAACGAATTGTTTTGGGTGTTTTTTGTTTTTGGAGAAGAAACAAGAGGAGGATAGGAAGAAACAGAAGGATGATTAGCAGTGCCATTTTGTTATGTGTTTCAGCAATAAAACAAGTGCAAAACCAGAACCTCAATATATAGACTTCAGGCCTTCTTAGACAAAGGTAAATTAAAGGATTATGTCATTCAACATATTGTGGTTATTGGAGCAGTTTCAAAATTTAACTCTCTTTACATAAAGACAGAGAAGTGTTGCTGTCAAATTGTCAATGATATTAAAAAACAATGGTGAATTATTAAGAAATAATATATTTCTATTTGGACCATTGAAATTGTCTTTAATTACTAGAAATCCTATAGGCTATAAGTTTTCTATCGGAAAATGGCTTGTGCCGATGGTGAGTTATCGTTTGATTGGGAAAGCACGTACGCATTGGAGAGGGATGCTGATGGTGAAACTGAGGAAGTCTACTTCGAGCCACATATTGGCTTTGAATGACTGTTCAACACGTAGCAGTGCATCATCATTCATCCCTTACCAATTGGAGAGGCCATGATGCATATTGAAACAAAAGAGAAAATAGATGAATAAAAAACGAAAAGAGAGAAGAAGGAAAATAAAGAAAAGGGAATCAAAGACAAAACAGAAGAGAAAGCGACATGCTATTATTGGCTTAATTGTATAATAGTGAATATTTATATTTATATGTTTTATGATTATTAACAATGAAAATATATTTATTTATTTAATATAGATAAATGTTTTACAGGTACATAAGGGGCCCGTTTGATAGGTTCCATACATATAGTGGTTGGGATACGTGTATCATCCTACTGCCCGAAATGGATCCTCTCATCTCATACGGACTGTCTTTTGTCTTTACCCATTGTCCTCATCTCAGTCGATCATTTTACTCATCTATAACTTTCTGTAACCGGCAAAACTCAAGCGATTTGTTTCCGGTAAGATAAATTTTACAAAGGTTTACATCAAAAGTAAAATAACAGAAAATAGATAAAAGAATAAATTTTTGTTTCATTCTCCTATTCATTTTTTACAATATTACTATATAAGATTATTTTATAAATGTAAGTATTACTCATTTGTTTAATTTCTTTTATCCATTTATATTAAGTAAAGTTGTTGATACGAATTAATCTTTACATACTAGCGGGTTCAAATTTTATATGAGAAAATTTATATATAATATATTACTCATTTATATTTGACTTTTAAAATGTTTGTTTCTTTTTCATTTTTTTTCTTTACTTTTTTTATTTCTAATTAAAGTTCTTAATTATTTTTTGGTACAAGTTTTAATTACAATTCAATATCTAAACATATTAAATATAAAACAATATGATTTTATGTACACAGTATTAGTTTATATAGATTATAGAGTTAGAGTGCAGTTTTATCTCATTAAATGCACTAAAACGCTAAATTCGAGTTAAATTATATATATATATATATATATATATATATATATATATATATATATATATATATATATATATATATATATATATGTATGCTGGTAATTGGAAACAGAACTTGAATAGTTGAATTATTACTGACACATCATGTGTGCAGATACGTGAAATATAAAGCATACAAAATACATTAAATATGACTGAGAAGTTGCTCTAATTTGATCATTTTTTTTTTTCAAATAACATAGTTCCGAGCCATAAGTTGGAGAGGATTCTTCTTATGCACGGTAACGCCAGGCAAAACATCAAAATCTAAGTCTTCCTTGCTCATTGCTGCTGGCATTTCCCAATCAAATTTGTAAACAAGATTTGCAAGTGCAAGCTCCACGATTGCAATTCCCATATATATCCCTGGACAAATTCTTCGGCCGGCACCAAATGGTATTAACTCAAAACTTTGTCCTTTTAAATCAATGGAACTGCCAATGAATCTATCAGGATTAAATTCTTCTGGGTTATCCCAAGCTTCAGGGTCTCTTCCTACTGCCCATGCGTTCACATAAACCATTGTTTTAGCTGGTATTTCGTATCCATTTAGCCTACAATTTTCAGTTGTTTCTCTTGGGATCAGCAACGGAACAGCTGGTTGCAATCTCATTGTCTCTTTCACTACAGCCTTAAGATAAGGGAATTTCTGAACATCATCTTCATTTAGAAAACCCTGGTTCCCGATTTCGTATCTAATTTCTTCTTGAAGTTTTTTCATTGCTCTAGGATTCTTCATTAGGTAGGTCATGGCCCAAATCACCGTAGCAGCACCTGTCTCTGTCCCACCAACAAAAACGTTCTGCAAAGAAAAATAACAACTCACCCAAAAAAAAAAATAATAATAACAACTAGTTAAGTTATGAATTAAAACTTAGATATATGGATATCAATGAGTTTGTGAAACTAGAATTTGGACTCAAAAAATAAAAATGGATGAACGTACCATGAGCACTCCTTTGATTTGATCCCATGTAATATCAATTTTAAATCCACGCTCTTTCCGAATTTGGAGTAGAACATCAATTATATCCTCCTGCGCAGACTTTGGTCTCCTTGGATCTAGATGCTCCGCAAGGAGTTCATCGTAAAATTTATCAAATTCGTTGAAATTCTTTTGGAGACGACTGATCATTCCGGTGAGTTTATCAACCCAGCCCATAAAAGGGAAATGATCTGCAAAAAAGAAGCTTCCAAACATAGCCTGTGTTTCACTAAGTAGCGCATGAAATCTGCTTCTTTCAATTCCTTCATCTTCATATCTCTTACCAAACGCAAGTCTACAAGTAATGGTGCTTGTAAGCGACATCATTAGTTCACTTAGGTTGACGGGTTTGGAAGCAAAAACTGATTTCAATATTTTTTCAATCATACGGGAGACCTCATCTTCTCGAATTGGACGAAATTGTTGCACTCTGTTGGAGTTGAAGAGATGAATAACACATATTTTCCTCATCTCCCTCCAATAATCATTGTATGGTGCAAAAGCTATGTCTACGCCCTGGTAAGATAATACATGTTGGCCAAGCAAAGAAGGCCTATTACAAAATATAAGGTCATGGGTTCTTAAGACCTCTTTAGCCATTTTTGCGGAGGATACAATTAGAGTTGGCACGAAACCAAGTCTTAAAGACATAAGAGGGCCATACTGTTTAGAGAGGTTCCAAAGATACCGTTGAGGGTTTGAGTTATCAAATTGGTGCAAGTTACCAATTAAGGGAAGACCTCGAGGGCCAGGAGGAATATGAACATTTTTGGTGGTTCTGTATCTTTGAAAAAGAAACAAGAGGAAGATAGGAAGAGATAGGAGAATGATGAGGAAAGCCATTTTTCAGTACGGAGAACAATGCAGGCAGAAACCGCAATGGGATAACCTATCTACATATGGACTCTGAGGGAGTGGTGGGAATACAATGAACGTTGTGTAATAAGATATTATACTGTACTCCTTTTCTCTTTCATTTATCTTTAACAAAAATAGATTTTAAAATTGAATTTTGTTAAGTTAGCACATGGGTGATGTTAATACACTTGGGCGATTAATACCCATACTGATCCACACGCTCTCACATAGAGTTGTCCCTCATGTGAACGTTCTCAAACTGGGTGAAGATTTTAGTCGAGCCACTTAATTAATTAATGTACTTAGGCTACAATTAGAGGACATTTTTTGTATTCTTCCTAAAGATCCTGGTTCATTATAAGTTTGTTTATTCTCTTCCGTGGTGAAGTAATGCTTGAAATCATGAATTAATTAGACGGAGAATTTGGACTAATAGTAGAAAATAGTCAATAATTATCGTAAACTTTTGTCAAAGCAATAAACACAATTAATGATAATTCTCCAAAATGTGTATAAAGCATAGTAATTCTTTAATAAAAAATGTTGAATGCCTCTTCACGTGGGTACGTGGCTTAGCTCAGGAGCCAAGAACTTCGGAACAACTAATACATGGGGGAGTCATATTTGACAAGTGAAAATGAGTTTGGGAGAAACGGTAGCTTTTGTGCCCGTGGCTGAACCCTGATTTGGGATTCATCGTCATCAGTCATTTCTCTCAGTCTATTTCTTTTTTTGATAAATTCAGTAATTGTAATAGGGAAAGAATAAAGAATTACAGCCCAGAAAGGGAGCACCCCTTTAGACACACAACCTTGGCATTCCCAAGTGACATGGCTAAGCAAAGGCTCAGAGGAGGGAAAAGAAACTTAAGCCAAAACGGCCAAGAACACACAGGGATAACAGAACCTACTAATTACACAAAAAGAGCCTGCAAAAGCCAAACAAATTTCTCTGTCTATTTGGAGAACATGATTTACGTTAATATAAAAATTAATGGTATTTTAAGCTTTAAATTAAAAGTCAACAAGATATATCCAATTGATCGTGATTATGGATATAAATTTCTTTTCTGTATTTGTTCCACTAAAATTATCTTTCATCATCAATGAGAATGAAATATTATTGTTCTTTCGTCATCAATGACAATTTGAAATGAACCACCACCGGATGTTTCAACATCAACTAGAACTTTTGGATGTATTATTTAAGAGGTCCTAAGTTTAATCTATCTGGGTTGCTAATAGAGGTGGCCTCATAGAGGGATTTACCTGGTTGTCAACTTCAGGGTCTCGGAGGATTGGTTGAAGTACGCACAAACACTCAGACACCCCTAATCACTAAAATAAAAAATCACAGTTAACTCTTTTAAACCACCACTGGGTGGTCTAACAGTCAACGATGATTCTTGGGTGTATTACTTAAGAGGTTTTGAGTTCGATTCATCTTCATTGCTAATAGAGATAGCCACTGAGGAAATTTATCCAGTTGTCAACTTTAGAGCCCCAAGAGATTAGTGCGTAAGCTAGCCTGGACACCCCCGATCACCCCCAAAAAAAAAAAAAAAAAAAGACAATTGAAATGACAAAGTTTAGTGAACTTTTTCCTGATAAAACAGGGGAACCCATGAATTTCCCATTTGATTGGTAGCTTCTATCTGAAAAATAAGCTTACATAGTGAAAAGAAGATACGCAGGCTGATTATAGAAATGTTAAGTAATTAAAACTCATATTATATCAAAGTTCTTCTTAATATATTTCACAATTATATAACATGAAAAGAATCATTTTCGATACAATAATATTCTTCTAAGTATATTTATAAAATGAAACATCATAAACTGGGCCACCACGGCGGCTAATGCGCAGGCCGATTGTTCTAATAGGTTGGTCGATCTCGATCATAGGATATCATTCTCATGCAAAATAATTTTGGAGTACTTTACGAAGATAAAAATGCTGTCATGGGAAAATGATCATTTTTAACCATAAAATTGATGTTTTTTTTTTTGAACGCATCGCGTTGTCATGACATTGAATTTTGATCCAATAAGTTGACAGAAATGCCCCGGCGGCCACGGGCCAACACTATTTCTTATTGATCGAGTTCAGCACCTTCCATGGAGATTGTCTTCATGATATGACAAAAGGTTAGGTTTATGATTTAGCTATAAATTAAGACGCGAGTAACAAAATTCCATTAACATTTTATGTATAAAACGAATTACTAAATTATGGAAATAGAGCAGAGACAAGGATATGAGGGCTGGACAATTCTAAAGCCCAATACATGTATTTTTCGTCACACATAATTCCACTCAACATGCTCGTCTAAACTGGTCTGCAAAAGGGAAAATAATTTTTTTTTTTTTTTGGGTAATCAGGGGTTTTTGGACCAATTTGCGTACATTTTAACTAATCTTTCAAAGCTTTAAAGTTAACGATGGGGTAATCCTTTAGTCACTGTACATTAATTGTTTGATTTGATTAAAATATGTCCTAATCATTGAAACTAGCTATAACGATACATGTATATGGAGAAAATTTATAGTATCAAGTTAGTCTTGTTAATGTGATACCATAAATTAATTCATGCATGCCACGTCGTTATTTTTATTTAATAATTACCAATCACAATCAATCTAAAGATACTAATATAGGGAAACTCAAATGTGACAATTTCATTGGACCATGGTATAAATGATATGAATATATAATGCCACTAGTGTCATGGTAGTATTCTAGATTTTTTCTATGCCTATAAACTTCTAGATAGGATAAATGATTAGAGAAATGCTGGGTTTAGACCCATCATAGATATTTATATATTAATTTTAAAATTGTTGTTTTTAGTTCATCCTATTGGCTCGGCTCATCCGAAATAAGCATATTCCAATTTTGAGAATCTCAAAGAATTCTTAATTGTATTTTCTTTTTCTTTTTCTATTTAATTTATTTATATTTAGTCGATTCATAATATTCAAAATAATAATACGAATGGACTTCAATTCCTCTATTTGATCTAGACAAAAATGTACAAACATTTATTGAATAGCGTGAATTATAAAAATGAAGATTGGTTTCTTCAATAAGCATCTTGTATCCTTACATAAGGGCCATCCGATCCAACTTTTAGGCATTAAGATACGTTGATTATCATAAAAGATTCCCAACATATCATGGCTTCGTTTGGTTGGATTTTGGGAATACTACTTTTAGTATTCCCAAAAAAGTTAAATAGTAAAATACCCAAAAACTCACAATATTATTCAACTTTATTCAACATTTTTTAAACCCCTTAAATTTGTTAATTCAATTAAATACCCCTAAATATTTTTAATGTTTTTGTTACGGCGACTCCGGCCACCCTCCGGCGGTGGTAGCCGGCTCTCCGTATTTGAGGGTGGATTGGGGGTGTTTTTGTTAACTTTTAATGTTTTATTATAAGGGGTGTTTTGTAAAAAAACAAACATAAAGGGTATTTTATTAATTTGTAAATCCTACATCGTAATACCCGCCCAATTCAACTTTTTTCAAAAAAAATTTCTCAAAAACACAAAATTGTGAACCAAACGGAGCCCATAAGATTCTCGTCTTGAAAATTCACACTTTTCCAAACCCAGAAAACAGATGGAATTTTAGGGTTACTCCTTGGAGTAAATACTTTTATGCATACCTCTTCTGATTGCTCTACACCATACTCTATTCTCGTAAGATGATACACATTGACTAACAGTCCGCCTAGTGCTACATCATAAGCACATTGAGAACGTAGATAATTATAACCATATACATATAAAATGACAACAAGGGAATGCCAATCCTCGGGCTTTATTTGTAAAGTTTCTATTCCTTGGTAATTGAAGTCCAAAGATCTATGAACTAGCCCATGTTTGACTAGCCAAGCAGACAAATAACCTTGCATCTTTTTTATTTCTCCCGCATTTTGATTTCCATGCGTATTTCACATTTACGATGAAATTTTTGAATTTATACTTCTGCAATTGTTGAAGTAAAACAATATGAATATGATGCTTCTACAGTTGAAGCTAAGAAAGGGCACTGATGTGGCAGCGATTGAAAAGCTTGTTGGATTTAAGCAATTTGAGTGTGCTACGGTGCTTGCAGTAACCGGCGAAACCATGGCAGGTGCAATTACACAAATTAGGAAAAATAAATTGGAAGAGAAAAAGAAATTTCATAACCTGGTTGAGAACTCCCGGCTGTAGCTTAGAATCTGATATTCCTTGTTGAGAAATTTGGAATGCTCAGTGCAAGAACACTCGAAGTGTAGCGTTATGGCATTATTAAAAAGCTCAAAGCCTCAAACCCCATAGTTCTATCATTTTCTTCTTCGGTGGAACATTTGAATCGCTTGAATTGGTGCTTAAACACGTTTGAACTGTAAGTGAACATGACGTTTACTGCTAAAATGTGTAATGTTACCACATTCAAGATTCTCAATAAAATAAGTACACATTAAGTTTAAATACAATCATGTCAAATATGATATATTGCGATTTTTGTGTAATAAGATAAGTAAAATCTTAAAATATGATTATTATTTTTTCTATAATCTCTTTGAGTTTTTTTTATATGTTCTTTAATTTTTAGAGACCGAGTTTTCTTTCTCCTTCTCCTACAACTCGAAAACAAGACCTTCTGTGTATAACTAACCCTAGTGACTAAAATATTTACCATCTAACCACAAGAGAAAAGATTCTCCAAGAGTTCTTCTATTGTGAAAGACAATAATTTTGAAACAAGATATTTTCGTTAATTTCATAAATAATAAATGAAAATAAGTAAATAACTAACTAATAAAATAAACAATGATAGTTTTGTATAAAATTGGCAGTGATTATTACGAGCTCATATTAGACTGTAGGCCCTGAATTGATTTATTTTGTATAAAAAGAAAAAATTTATAACCTATGGAGAAGACTCCTATCCCATCAAAAGCCCTGGTCATGCCCAATGGTAAAAATTATCAATAATGTTTTATTTATATTGAGTTATACAACCAAATAAAATTACATAAAATTAACATAAAATAATTATTATATCTTTTATTTTTTATCTAGTTATATGATTTATTTGGATATTATTGTTTCATACAAGAGACTATACAAATAAGTAAGAAAAATAATACAGTTGTCGAATGATACACATCAAATTTATACATCGAATGACGTAACAAAATCTTGATTATCGATTAACATTAATTCATAATTAATCGATGATTAAAATTATATCACATTATTCATATACAAATTCAATACGAATAATTATGTAAATATAACGTCACTGTAAAATAACTAAGGCAAAATCCCTTTGTACGGTCATAAGAGGAAACACATTCAGAGGAGGTGAGGCCTGCAAGAAAAAGACAGCCCCTCTCCAACCGCAACTTTGCAGTCAATAATGAGCCCAAAAGCCGAGAGGGCAGTTCACAAGTTGGAGAAAGAGGGATCATTATTTAATTTTTATTTTTTTTAATGCTGGTAATTGTATAAAAAGAAAAATTTTATAACCTATGGAGAAAACTCCTATCCCATCAAAAGCCCTGTGTAAAGATAAAAATTATCAATAATATTTTACTTATAATTAAGTTATATAATCATACAAAATTAATATAAAATAACTATTATATATATATATATATATTTTTTATGTAGTGATATGATTCACTTGATTTATACAAATAAGTAAATAACTAAGGCAGAACCCCTTTGTACGGTCAAAAGAGGAAACGCATTCAGAGGAGGTGGGGCTGCAAGAAAAAGACAGCCCCCCTCCCACCGCAACTTTGCAGTCAATAATGAGCCCAAAAGCCGAGAGGGCAGTTCACAAGTAGTTTGTTTGTAAGTGGCAATTATTCATGAATAATGACAACACCAGGGCCCTACAGTTATGGGAGTACTGTATCAGGACCAAATAATGCTCACTGGATATTTTCTATCAACAGTAGTATGGGAAGGCCAAACACCAAAATTAATTTGTTCTATTTCGATGGAGGTGGTCTTAGCTAGGGCCTAGGAGCAGCATTTATTTGTTTAGAATATTTTTTTCTCTGCAAAAGATCATTATTTCTCTTCTTTGCTCTCCTCCTTATCTCAAAATTGTGGAGTTTTCTTAAACAATCGAATATGTTGAAAACTTAAACAACAACTGTGTTGTAGAATTGGAAAGGGAATGACCATTGTTTTAAGATAAACTTGATGTTACCAGATGCCATGTGAATACAACTTTATGCGTAAATATATTTCTCTGGACAATATTTGAGAGAGGAACCCAAACATGATGCGAACCATTTTCAGCCTTGAACTAGAATTAACTTTACAAAAATTCTGAAAATACTTTTTCATAAAACACTTATTCATATTTGATTTGAAAACCAACCATCAAAGATGAGTTGCCTTCGTATTATATTTATACCATTAGCTCTCAAGGTGTCATTTGTTAGTGAGTTCAATTTTAATTCCAACAATAAATGTATGTTACGTTGATATTAATTAAATAATAGTTATCAATTATATTGAATAAAAAGATAAATTAAAAAGAAAAAAATTCTACGTTATTTTTGATTTTTTTTTTTTTAACAAAATAACACAACAAATAAATATTATAGTACTAGACCAATAACATTCACTCCAGTCTGGCTCTAGTTCATGTAAAACCAAAATAAAAAGCACAATTAATATAGTAAACAACAATTATACGATTAGGAAATTACACAACAGAAATTCAATAATTTTTGCGCCTTAATTTGCGTGCATATCATAATGGTTTGTAGCCATGAGCCGAAGAGCATTCTTCTTGTGCATGGCAAGACCGGGTAAACAATCAAAATCCAAGTCTTCCTTATTCATTCCCTCCGGCAATGCCCAATTGAACTTGTAAAGAAGATTAGCAAGTGAAAGTTCCACAGTCGCAAGTCCCATGAATATCCCTGGACAAACTCTTCGCCCAGCACCAAATGGTATTAATTCATAATGCTGTCCTTTCAAATCAATACAACTGCCAATGAATCTATCAGGATTAAATTCTTCAGGATTCTTCCAAATTTCAGGATCCCTTCCCATTGCCCATGCATTCACATAAACAAGTGTTTTAGCTGGTATTTCATATCCCTCTATGATGCACTTCTCGGTTGTTTCTCTTGGGACTAGTAACGGAAGCGTTGGTTGCAATCTCGTTGTCTCCTTCACTATGGCTCTAAGATAAGGGAGATTCTGACAATCATCTTCATCTACAAAACCTTTATTTCCGATTATTGATCTAATTTCTTCTTGACCTTTCTTCATCGCTCCAGGGTTCTTCATTAGATAGGTCATGGCCCAAACTACGGTAACTGCACTCGTGTCTGAGCCACCAACAAATACATTCTGCAAAAGAAAACTAAATCATTAAGAAACATAAAGCGATTATCGAGTAATATTTGATATACACTGAATTGAAACACAGTAAATTACCATGAGCAGTGCTTTGATGTGATTCAAAGTAAGATCAAATTTAAATCCGCGATCTTTTCGAATTTGAAGTAAAACATCAATTAGATCTTCTTGCGCAGTTTTTGGTCTATTTGGATCTAGATGGTCGTCGATAAGTTCTTGGTAGAACGTATCAAAATCCTTGAAGTTCTTTTTGAGGCGACCGATCATTCCCGTGAGTTTATCAAGCCATTCCATAAAAGGGAAATAATCTGAAAAAAAGAAGCCTACAAACATGGCTTGAATTTCATTAAGAAGTGCATGAAATCTGCTTCTTTCAATTCCTTCGTCCTCGTACCTCTTGCCAAAAGCAACTCTGCAAATAATACAGCTTGTAAGAGATATCATTAGCTCAGTTAAGTTGAAGCATTGAGAATCCACTGATAATTTAGTTATCTTTTCAATCATGAGAGAAACCTCGCCTTCACGAACGGGTCGAAAAGACTGGGATTTCACAGAACTAAAAAGATGAATGACACATATTTTTCTCATCTCTCTCCAGTAATCACTATATGGTGCAAAAGCCACATCTAAGCAATTATAAGATAACATTTGCGGGCCAGTCCAGTTACGTCTACTAGCAAACTCAATATCATGCGTTTTGAAGACCTCTTTTGCCATTTTTGCAGAGGACACTATTAGGGTTGGCACAAAACCAAGGCGCAAAGACATAAGAGGACCATATTGTTTGGAGAGTTTCCAAAGAGAGTATTTGAGGTTTTGAGCTATCAAGCTGGTGTAAATTACCAACTAAGGGAAGACCTTTGGGACCAGGTGGCAAACGGACACTAGCTCTGTTAGTTTTTCTATGCCTGTGAAGAAGCAAGAGAAAGGCTGGGAGGAGGAATAGAAGGAGGATGAGAAGTGAAGTCATTATTGAACATGGAGCAATTCTGTATTTCTGCCCCAACTACAAAGATAAGGTATCTATTTATAGAATTTTGGGGACAATTTCTGCGGACACAACTTCCTAAATTCAAGTGCACATCATTTGAAATATCAGATTTGGATTCCATATAACAGTACAAGAAAAAGAAATTTCTGCAACCAATTTTTTTGCAAGGCAAAAATAGTTGCAGATACCCACATTTAGTAACTAAATTCCAATTGTTCGATCAACGGGAAATAAAATTTTGGGCCCATTTATTCTAGCATTTAGTGTATAAAATTAATATTCTGCAACTAATTTGTTTTGTTGTCGAAAATATTACATTAACGACTAATTTATTTTGTTGTCAATTCTTGTGCAGTAAATTTTTCCAGTATTACAATACAATTGGCAACTACAACAAGAAATTCCGCAGCTAAAATTATGGTTACAGAAAACAATTATTTGTAACTACTAAATAGTTACTAAATTAGATGCAAATATTTATTAATTAATTTGTAACTATTTTTGTTAGTTACAAAATGCTACAATTACCTAAATATCCAAACTTCTGACAATAATTACAAAGGTTTAAGGTACATTTGGCAACTAATTATTTTGTGCATATTACAAATAGTTGAAAAACTCATGTATAGCCACTAAAATGTATTTGGTCACTAAAAGTTGATAAAAAATGTTAGCTCCCACTTTTCCGGTAAAATAAAAAAATAATATTTTAAATTATGACTAAAATTACTGTTGAGTAACTAATTAATTATTTACAAATTATCTTTTTTTGGCAACTAAGATTTTAGTTACCAAATGTATGATAAATTCTGCAAATCAATTTGGATGCCCCATTTTCCCGCTTGTAATACATTGAAATTTTGGGTACGTTATTTTGGCAATTAAAATTATAGTTGTTAATAAGATTTTTTCGCAACCAAAATGTTAGCCACTAAATATTGTTTATTAAAAATAATATATACTACTAGTAACTAAAATCAATTAGTTACAAAAAGTTTGGATATCAAAATTTGACAATGGCAACTACAACATTAGGCGCAAAATGTTATTTCTGACAATTACTAAAATATTAGTTGCTATTGATAGTTTACAAACGATGAAAGTTAAGAACGATGACTAAAATAGAAAATAATACAATCATCGATAGTAATGTACCGAATGATGTAGTAAAATCCTGATTATTGATTAATTTTAATTTAATATTAATTAACGATCAAGATTTTATTATATTATTCGATGCATAAATTCGGTGTACTACCGTCAATGACTGTGGCATTACTCGAGTAAGACTACTTGTTACAAACAAATAAGTAATCAGATAAATAAAAGGGCCATCCTATATAAACCCAAACTTAAAACCAAATCCCTAATGAGTAATACTACACATATATCATTTTTATACAATATTTCCCATACAATATTATGTAGCAAGATATGATTGGCTAATTTATCACATCTTGCCACATAATATTGTATGAGAAATATTGTATAAAAATAATGTATATGTAGCATTATTCTTCCCTAATATCCCAATTTCCCTATTCGTACCCGCGTCTTCTTCTTCTCCACGCACTCCAATTTCCCTCTTCACTTTACCATCTCCTCGAATCTACTATTCTTACCCGCGTCCTCTTCTTCTCCACGCACTCCAATTTCCCTCTTCACTTTACATCTCCTTGAATCTACTTTTGCCGCCTACATTACTCCATTGAAGGTAACTTCTTTTTATTCTTATGTCAAAGCTCATTCTTTTACAATGTCATCTTTTGTGTTTGTTGTAAGCTAGATTGAATGGTTGAGATGTTAAGTGACAAGGATTGCGAACTTTTCTGTACAAATAAGTTCTCGTCCGCCATGGCTTTGAAAAGCTTAGAAAGGCATGTGTTAGCACAGATTTTCAGCTGCCTCCGTTCCACCCTTTACTCATGCTTTTTTTCATTCAATCCATAAATAGATTTTAAAGACAACTGAAAAAGAGAAAAATAAAAACAATATGTATATACACGAATAAAGAAATCCTCATTTTAGAACAAATTAAAGACTGTTACAAAGTGCACTTGTGTTCGTGTTCCCTTTGGTTTTTATTTCATAGATCTTGTAGTCTGCTACTGGTACAGGGAATCATAACTCCGAGACTGAAACGTAGTCATTTTGGAAAGTTAAATGAACAATGGGGGAGATTAACTTTGTAATGATGAAATGTCGTGTAAATTATTGCCCCCATCTAGAACGTTTTGGTTAGGTTTACTTGTGAGTTATGCAAGCTGCACTCAAACTCAATCCCAGCAGAAAATAGTCAAACCTTGCTGCTGAAAAGCTCCAGTTCGCAGTCAACTCTGCTACTAAAAAGTTCCAGCTCACATTCAAACTTTGCTGATAAGTTCTAAAAAAGAAAATGGAAAAGATACTACAATCAGCATCTCTTCTTGGTGTGTTTGTTCTTGTACAAATAAACGGCTAAGATAAGTAATCACATGGATTGCCGATTGTAACTATAAAAGGAGTTTGATTGATGAATAAAAAAAAAATTAGAAAAACATTTAACCTTTGTTGATTATATGTTTGCTTAATTGTAGTTAATGATCTGATTTGGTTAGATTGAATGTATATAGCGTGTAAAATTTAACTTGATGTTGTTTATTTATGCTGATGTTTGCAGATTGCGAAGATGGCTCCTGGAACAAGAAGATCCTTAGCTCGAAGGGCAGCTGATGTTGACACCATTCAGCCTTCGGATCCGACTCCCGAAATTGCTGCAGCACAAGTAAAATAATGATATTTGTTAACTTCATTAGGCGCATATAAGCAGTTAGATTTCAGATCATGTCTCCAATGTTTGCTTATCATTTGAGAAGGCGATAAACAGAAAAGTAACCCAGTTAATTGCCCAGCTTATTCAGTTTCAATAAAGAGTCAACTCCCTCAGGTAGTAGTACTCTGTTCGACTAGTTTTGACAAATGGACCTCAATAATCCTATAGGTGTCAGGACCTCCTCTTAATTTCAACCATTAAGAGTCTACCCTTTTTCTATCATGGACATACTCATTGATGGACATAAATTTAAACAGTTAGAAACTGTTTAAATTTATATGAAAGAAAATAGGATAGTGCCAAGAGTTAATGTGACTAATTTTATACATGTTTTATTAGATTTTTCATCAGTCAATCGACATTTATATTAGTAAGTAAATCATTAACTATGAGAGTATTAAGTTAATTAGCTCAATGTTTGGTAGCTTATATTAATTGTATCGGATTAGTAGCAAATTGGATAATCTAATTAATCAATATCCTCGGTAACTGCATTGTCCTCCACAAACTACCCAATTAACAGTTTACTCCATTTTATGCTTTAACTTAATATTAAGTTATTATTTCATATAAGATGCTGAGTTTGTCTTTTATCTACAATGTATGTATATAAGCTTCAGTTGGTTCAAAGAACTTTATTCAGCATGAAAAGGAAAAGGTATTTACAATTTGTCATCTACACTAAAAAACAACTTTGTCAGTGATTTTACTAATTTTTTTTTTTTTTTTTTTTTGGTTATCAATGACATTATAAACTGTTAAGCACAACAACTTAGGGATTCGGTTGGTCCAATACAATTGTTTCACGACACTCATTGGAGCGCCGAGAAAGGGTGGGTTAATGAACAAGCAAGAGAGCTATATGTAAGTTCATCGCTCATATCTATTATTACTTAATTTCTTGTGCAAGAGACTCCTCAATTCAATGCTTATTTGTCTAGTAAACAATGTTTTGGTATTTTAGATTGTTGGTCTTGTGTATTTCTTTGGTGATATCATAGCGAAGTCATGTTTATAATATTAAAATGTCTGTTTATCATGAAGTTTGATGCTTTTCTTTTAGTCAGATTAATTTTTATCTTCTTATTTTGCAAAGTCCAAAAGTTTTTGTTATTTGGGTTTATTGATTTTTCATGCATTACGCTGTTGGTCTTGTTCTGTATTTCTGTGAGTGATAATATTGAAGCAACATCATATTTATAGTATTATACTCAAATTAATAACAAACTAAGAATGGTAATACTATATCCTTTTAGTAATAAATAATGCATGACCCATAGGCCATAACTGTTACTGTTTTCACATTGTCTGGGGCCTGGATCTTAATAAGCCATTGTCAAGAGTGGTCTTGTAGTTCTGTAATTTCTAGTTTCCATATTATATTGTACTTGCAAATGATAAGGCCAAACATAGGAGTACAACTGTTGCAAACAACCACATCTACACTATCCTTA
>CM047745.1:28430959-28507103 GCA_026225825.1 Pistacia integerrima
TTTAATTATGTTCACATTAATTTCTATCAAAATTATGGTCACATTAATACAGTATATGTAAGACATTGACTTGGTTTTGTTGGATTAACTTTTCTTATTAACAAATGTGTGGATGCAGAATCTGATGGTGGTGGACAATACATGGTTTATAATAGATGGGGTAGAGTTGGCGTAAAGGGTCAAGATAAGTTATTTGGACCCTATAATTCGCAGGATGTTGCAATTCGTGAGTTTGAGCAAAAGTTCTTTGCCAAGACCCAGAAACATTGGATCGACCGAAATAAGTTCAAATCTTACCCAAAATATTACACCTGGTTGGAGATGGACTATAGTGAAAAGGAAAACCAAGAATTAGTTGTGAGTTGTCTTTGCTCCAAAGCACAATAGTCAAATTCTTAGGAATATTTTTAGAAAATAATTCTTCTTCAGTGATAAGAGAAAGAAAAAGGAAACCCCATGGTGGAAGAGTAGCATTTCTGAATTATCATTATTTTTTTCTATAATTCAATCTTGGCCTTTCCACATGCTTTCGAAAGTCACGTTGTCCTCTGTTATCTGAACTTCTAATAATGGTTTTCAGGTCAATAATAGGCCTGACTCTGCTGTAAATATTCAACCTCGGGAAACAAAACTCGAGCCATGTGTTGCTAAATTTATTTCTCTTATATGCAATATTAGCATGATGAAGCAGCAAATGATGGAAATAGGTTAGTTTGCTGATCATCTAATTTCTCTTAGAGCAGATTGTATAAATTAAAAGCAACAAATATTGATTTATTTATTTGAGTTATAAAAAGCATTTTATTGTTTGTTTTACTTGATGTTTTAACCTCTTCTATCTATTGATATGCTTTTTGATTCCCTTGGTTACTGTGTTCAAAATAGTTGTTTCACATGTTGTATTGGCTTTCAGGTTACAATGCGAATAAGTTGCCACTTGGCAGGCTAAGCAAATCAACAATAGCGAAGGTAAGTGTTTGACTTATGAACAGTTTACTCTCCTCATTTTCTGTTCAGTTATGTCGTTTTAACAAAACATACATACTGATTACGATTTGCTTAAAGTGTAAATTTAAATGGAGGGAAATTATACCAAGAAGGATGGCCCACTGAAGATTCATCTAGCTTCTGTTAAATTTCTCTGCTCTGATTCCAAAGGTTTTATATTTACAACCCTCACATGGAAAAGAAAAATGTTATTTCTAGCAAAATAACTTTCTAGAATTAAGAATGCTGGATAAGTTAGCTTTAATCAAGCTAATTGTTACTTGATATGTGATCATGTCTTGATGACTTTGTGATTGCATGGTTCCTGATATATGTCAATCTCATTCAGGTGTCACTTATCATATTTTTTGCTATTATATATTTTTTACTAAGATCTAAGATCAAGCATGCAATGTTGCATGTAGAAACGCCTTTTTTTGAATTACAGTTTAATGTTTCAATGTCTTGTTACCACTTTCTCATCTTTTTATTATTATTTTTTCCCCCATTATTTTGAGAAAAAAAGACTGAAAAGTCAGCTGAACAATCAATTTAGCATTAAAAGTTGACTTAAGACTCATTCATTAATAACATCAACCCAATATACATGAGTTCCCTATTTTTCTGGATTTAATCCAATTAATTGGCTCAATTTGATTACTTGTTATTGTAGGTTGCAATTAAATGCTGCAGGGTATAGTTGTTTACTCTCTTTCAGCACTACTTTGAGGGATACCTTATAAATTAATTTTCTTGGAATGTATGTAGGGTTATGATGTCTTGAATAGGATAGCTGATGTGATTCACCAGCCAAATAGAAGTGAATTAGAGCAATTAAGTGGGTAAGAATTTGTCTGTGTAACTCGTATCATTGGTATTTTACAAAGGAGCATTACTTTTAAAAGAGAAGACCTGGCTATGTATATGATATATAATGTTGATTATGCTTTCTTTTTTCCTTTGGCCAGTTTAAAATGCAATTTTTTAGCTTCGAGTAAGAATGGAATTGTGTTTTTAATCAACACCTTTTATTGCAGAGAATTCTACACTGTTATACCTCATGACTTTGAATTTAAGAAAATGCGTGAGTCCTCTTTCTCACTCTCAAAATCACCTGATGTGCTTGTGAAATGATACCTTACAAACTCAGCATTTGGGTACTACAATTTTGTGTTTTTGGAAAGAAGGAACATTACTGATTAGGCATATTAATTGTGGCAGGTGATTTTATCATTGACACTCATCAGAAATTGAAACTGAAATTGCAAATGGTGATTATTTTTCATTTTTTTTTTTAACAGAACTGGTTTTCTTGCTTTCAAAACCTTACAGAGAAAGGTGGTTCCTGAGGCTATGCTTGGGCTTTAGTTATTCTTGTAACAACTTTAGTTTGTACATCTTTAAACTGTATTATTTTTAAAGTATTGTCTTTATACAGAACTGACTCTTGCTGCCCATCACTTAATATTCTTTAAATAGGGAACTTTATTTTGGTTTCTTTAATATGGAAGAGCCATTTATTAGCTCCTTGTTTGTAATTGAAGGTTGAAGCCCTGGGTGAAATTGAAATTGCAACGAAGTTGTTGGAGGATGACAAATGTACTCAGCTATTGCTTATATTCTCTTCTTCGTTAGTGTCTTCTGTTCTATTTGATTTTGAATTCATTCATGCAAGTTCAATGTGCCAATCTAAGTAATGACTGCATAGGCCAACACATCCTTTATAGTATAACCCTTCTTCTTCTTGTCTCTCTCTCTCTTAAAGAAACAATTGCACAGAAGGTGAAAAAGCTGTCTAGTAAACTTCGGGACTGCCTCAGAAAATAAAAGTAAAAGCAGAACAGCTAGGAAAAAGGACTCTTACTAGAGGAGGAAAAAAATGTTCTATTGACCTCTATGTTCTCTGTGGGCATATCTTAAACCACTTTTGGGATAAAAATTTCTTCTTTGTTTTATTTTTTAATTGGTGTTAATGTCATGGCAGCACTTGCATCTGGCAAATATACTTCAGTCGCTTATGCTGGATTCTCGATTATTCTAATTTAAGTTCCTGTAATTATAGGAAGATCCCCTGTATTCTCATTACCAGCGCCTTCATTGTCAGTTAATGCCAGTTGAAGCAGATCCTGAGGAACATTCTATAGTAAGTTTGAATACTAAAATTCAACTTCTGTTTAATTAGGGTATGGGTGGGGGCTGGGGTGTAGAGGGTTTGGCTACCATTTGATGTTACTTGGAAATCTTTTTGTCTTAAATTTGATACCTATTCTATTTCAACTATGGTCAGATTGCAAAGTATATGCTTAACACTCATGCAAAAACACATTCCTCTTATACTGTCGACATTGTTCAAATACTCAAGGTAGAAAGAGAGGGTGAAGTTGAATGCTTCAAAAAGGTGAGAGTTCTTCTCTATAGCTATGAAGTGTCACTGACATGTGAAATATTTCAGTTATGCAGATCATTACATGATTATACAAAGCTTTCAGAAGTTTTTCAGTAGGCATTATACTCATAGTATAATTTAGCTGCTTTAACTCTTGTGAACAGTTCTCTCACTCAAAGAATAGGATGCTCTTATGGCATGGTTCTCGGCTCACAAATTGGACTGGCATTTTATCCCAAGGTCGTTACTTGTTGCCGGCTGTTTTTGCAGTTATTTTTCCAATATACTAACATGTGCATGTCTGTTTGTTCCTTGGTATCTACAAAATATCTGAATGCAACTTGTATCATATAATATTGCCAGGTCTGCGTATTGCTCCACCTTAAGCACCTGTGACAGGCTACATGTTTGGAAAGGGGGTTTACTTTGCTGATATGTTCTCCAAAAGTGCAAATTACTGTTATGCTTCTCGTACTGCTACTGCTGGTGTACTGCTTTTATGTGAGGTGTGTTTTTGTCTTGTAGAAATGTTGACCGATTATTTTTTAATGGAGAGTGTAACATGGCCACTAAAACGAAATGTAATGTGTTACATGTCACTAATGGGTAGATGTAGAGTAGAGATGAGAAGCAGACAGCTCTCATTGCACAACAATTTGAACTTCCTTAAACATTGATCTTGGCCTACTTCAATGCCTAGATTTAAGTGTTGAGGAAGTGAAAAACTTGTCAACAATATTTTGACACCCACGTGTTGGTTATAGTTGAATTTCCTTATGAAATTGTTGAACTGTACAGGTTGCACTTGGTGACATGGCAGAGCTTGTACATGCAAAATATGATGCTGATAAGTTGCCAGAGGGAAAGCTAAGGTGTGTTTCCCTATTTTATTGATTGAATATAGGCAGGTATCAAGCTTATTTGAGTTGCTTCAACAAAGTAGAATTTCTTAATGGAGAATTTGACACTTGAAGGTAACCTCAGTGTTTGCTGGTTTTGCGTAAATTGTGAAACTTCTTTTTAAGTTGTAGACTTCAGAAGTATTGGTGACCTATCTTCAATGAATTTGTAAATCTGGATGTATACATCCAAATGTTTAAATTTAACATTGCCCATTAAATAAAAATAACCATCATCAACCACATATTGCTGATGCAATTTCCATGTGAATTTTGAATATGGACTCTTTTTGGAAAGACAGAAACAATAAATATGCAGTCTTGTTTGAACGCCAAGAGCTATTATTATAGAAATGGGTGAAATTAACATGATTTGAATTTTGAATGTAATGTGCACAGCACAAAAGGAGTTGGTCAAACTGCACCAGATCCATCAGAAGCTCAGGCACTTAAGGATGGTATTGTTGTGCCGCTAGGAAAGCCGAAAGAGCAACTGAGCTCCAGCCTCCAAGGTGCAGCACACAAGTATTAATAATATTTGTTTCTATGAATTATAAATTCTCAGTTGAGCATTAAATGTGATGTTTTATTTTTATTGTTGCAGGGTCAGTTGTTGTACAATGAATATATTGTGTAAAATGTGGATCAGATTAGGATGCGCGACCTGGTTCAAGTGAATTTCAAATATTAAACCTGATTTTCCTTTTTTTGTTGCCGAAGAGATTATGCTTTCTATCCATATGGCTTAATCAAAAAATTAAAAATGTAGTATGTAATAAAGCCGGTATGTATAGCAAATTATCAAAAAAATAAAATTTTAATTATTTTATTTAATTTTAGTTAAATTCACTAAAACCAAAATACAAGAATTACATCAAGGAGGAGCTTAGAAAATCAAACAATTATATGACGATTTAATATAATCCAGTTAAAAATAGTCTTTAAAAATTGAAGCATTATAAAACAAAAGGTGAAATGTTTGAGAGTTTGTCATGTGCACCACCAAATTGTTATCTAAATCAATTTCTCTAATCAAGCTAGAAAAGGAATATATATATATATATATATATATATATATATATATATATATATATATATATATATATATATATATATATATATATAAGTTGATTGTATTTATGCAGATAAAATTTAAGAATTAGTCATTTTATATACGTGAGCAAACTAAATTACACTCTTTTGCTTACACATATATTTAAAAAAAATATTATTTGAATTAATTGTTTATATCAAGCATGACATTAATTTACCAAAACTAAAATACAAAATTAACATCTAGCCTCAAGGAGGCCTAGAATTTCTCTAATTTAAAATCAATTAAAACGCGTAAACTAGAAAAACGTTTCAAAACCGCGTAACAAACACATCAAAGTTTATAACGTTATAAAAGCGCGTTTTATGTAACCTATAAAATCCCCATCCCCCAATCCGGCTCTTTCCCATTTCAAATCTGCCCGACTTTTCGACCCGCGCTATCCCAATTAAATCTGCCTGACTTTCCAACCCCGCGCTGAACCAATATAAATCTGCTTAACTTTGCATTGATAAGGAGGAATTGTTATCATTTTCAATTCGTTGTTTATATCTTTGGTAAGGTTAGTGTTTATTCTTGCAATTCAATCTTGGTTTCAGATTGTTAGGGTTTATTCTTGCAATTTAATCTTGGTTTCAATCTTTTTTGATATGCATTTTCAGATTTTCTGAAAAGGAAAGTAATTTGAAATCGTAATGGCACCAAAGTGACAGTTCCGTTTTCTTTTCTTCTTTATACTGTTTTATATGATCTTCACTTATTGCAGAACGCTCTTTACGTTTATTTTAGGGTTATCACTGTTTAATGCTTTAATTATATCTTCGGTAAAGTTAGGGTTAATTCTTATAATTTAACGTGGTTTCAATTTGTTAGGGTTTCTATCTTTTTGATTTTTTTTGCTTTTATTTTTTTTTTGAAAAGAAAAAAGTAATTTGTTACCGTAATGGTACAAAAGGTTTTTGATTATTTTACTCTTATGTGATAGTTCTTCTAATGAATAAGTTTTATTGGGTTATAACATTTCTTACTTTAATTGTATCTTTTTGTAAGATTAGGGTTTATTCTTGCAATTTAATTTGGATCTTAATGTGCTAGGGTGTTAATCTTTCTGAATTTAGTGCTTCAATTTTCCTAAATTGAAATGGTTTTTCTGTTTTTTGTATTTTGCTGGAGAAGTATTTGAAATGGTGAAGACTGGTATGAAAAGACCAATGGGTTTATTGCAATGTGAAGATTTGTCCCTTTTTTGTTTTCTTATTATATTCTCTGGTTTGTGAAATTATTCCAAATGAAAGATACTGTTTTTTCGAACTTGAAATGTTTCTTAATTTCACACTTTTATACCCTTTTTTATTTTGATTTTCTTAAAAGATGTTTTATTTGATGTCAAGCAAGTGAGTTGTTTTGGAGCTCAAAATATAGTTAACCAAATGTGAGAACTTGCTATGTCTGCTATTTTGTCTTGAGAAATGCTTGGAAAAAAAAGAGCTATGGCATCAATATGAATCATGTATATTTGACGGTCTATTGCTTGTGGCATTAAAATATACTCAATTCATCTTAACTTGTTTTTTTGGATTTGGGTCCATAAAACATTGGTTTGCGTCTTGGCAAGTTTGCTAGTTATTGCAAAGTGAGTATTCGATTCTATAAGGTGCTTTTGTAATTAATTTCCCCTCTTAGTTCATGAGAATTTTACGGAAAAGTAGAGATGGGTTCATATAATTTACTCTCGGCTTTCGTTTTACAAACATTGATGCTTTTAAGCCCTGTTTTATTGGTCAGTGGTGATTTATGAGTGAAATGTATCTATCCTCGGCTTTTTCAATATTTTTCTTGGGATGGTTAAGTTTTGTATTTGTTCTAAAGATCACAACGATTTGAACCATTGTAGACATTGGTTGTGATTCACTCTAGTGCTTATTACTTTTTTACGTGGAAATATATTTTTGGTTGAACGCTAAGCTGTGGGTGAAAAGTAAAGTTGGCAGCAAAGTTGATGATTGAAATTGTTTTTCTGTTTTTTGTATTTTTCCGGAGAAGTATTTGAAATGGTGAAGATTGGTATGAAAAGACCTTTGGGTTTAATTCAATGTGAAGATTTGTCCCTTTTTTGTTTTCTTATTATATTCTTTGGTTTGTGAATTTATTCCAAATGAAAGATATTGTTTTTTGGAACTTGAAATGTTTCTTAATTTTATACTTTTATACCATTTTTTATTTTTATTTTCTTGAAACATGCTTTATTTTATGCCAAGCAAATGAGTTGTTTTGAAGCTCAAAATATAGTTAACCAAATGTGAGAACTTGCTATGTTTGCTATTTCGCCTTGAGAAATGCTAGGAAAAAAAGAGCTACGGCATCAATATGAATCATGTATATTTGACGGTCTATTGTTTGTGACATCAAAATATACTCATTTAACCTCAGTTTGTTTTTTTGGATTTGGTTCCATAAACCATTGGTTTGTGTCTTGGCAAGTTTGCTAGTTTATTGCAAAGTGAGTATTCGATTCTATAAGGTGTTTTTGTAATTAATGCCCCCTCTTAAGTCATGAGAATTCTATGGAAAAGCAGAGATGGGTTCATATAATTTACTCTCGGCTTGCTTATCTATAAACGTTGATGCTTTTAAGCCTTGTTTTGTTGGTTAGTTGTGATTTATGAGTTGAATGTGTCTACCCTCAACTCTTTCAATATTTTTCTTGCTATGGTTAAGTTTTTTATTTTTTCTAAAGATCACAACAATTTGAACCATTTTAGACATTGGTTGTGATTCACTTTGATGCCTATTACTTTCTTACGTGGAAATATATTTTTGGTTAAGCGCTAAGCTATGGTGAAAAGTAAAGTTGACAGCAAAGTTGATGATTGAAATGGTCTTTCTGTTTTTCGTATTTTGTTGAAGTATTTGAAATGGTGAAGATTGTTATGAAAAGACCTTTCGGTTTAATTCAATGTGAGGATTTGTTCTTTTTTGTTTTCTTTTTATATTCTTCGGTTTGTGAAATTATTCCAAATGAAAGATACAGTTTTTCCGAACTTGAAATGTTTCTTAATTTCACACTTTTATACATTTTTTATTTTGATTTTCTTAAAAGATGTTTTATTTGATGCCAAGCGAGTTGTTTTGGAGCTCAAAATATAGTTAACCAAATGTGAGAACTTGCTATGTCTGCTATTTTGTCTTGAGAAATGCTTGGAAAAAAAGAGTTGTGGCATCAATATGAATCATGTATATTTGACGGTCTACTGCTTGTGGCATTAAAATATACTCAATTCACCTTAACTTGTTTTTTTTGGATTTGGGTCCATAAAACATTGGTTTGCGTCTTGGCAAGTTTGCTAGGTATTGCAAAGTGAGTATTCGATTCTATAAGGTGCTTTTGTAATTAATGTCCCCTCTTAGTTCATGAGAATTTTACGGAAAAGTAGAGATGGGTTCATATAATTTACTCTCAGCTTTCTTTTTACAAACGTTGATGCTTTTAAGCCCTGTTTTATTGGTCAGTGGTGATTTATAAGTGAAATGTATCTACCCTCAGCTCTTTCAATATTTTTCTTGGGATTGTTAAGTTTTGTATTTGTTCTAAAGATCCAATGATTTGAACCATTGTAGACATTGGTTGTGATTCACTCTGGTGCTTATTACTTTCTTACGTGGAAATATATTTTTGGTTGAACGCTAAGCTGTGGGTGAAAAGTAAAGTTGGCATCAAAGTTGATGGTTGTAATGATTTTTCTGTTTTTTTGTATTTTGTTTGAGAAGTATTTAAAGTGGTGAAGAATTGCATGAAAAGACCTTTGAGTTTAATTCAATGTGAAGATTTGTCCCTTTTTTTTTTCTTATTATATTCTTTGGTTTGTGAAATTATTCCAAATGAAAGAAATTGTTTTTTGGAACTTGAAATGTTTCTTAATTTCACACTTTTATACCTTTTTTATTTTTATTTTCTTCAAAGAGGCTTTATTTGATGCCAAGGAAACGAGTTGTTTGGAGCTCAAAATGTAGTTTAACTATATGTGAGAACCTGCTATTTTGCCTTGAGAAATGCTCGGAAAAAAAAACGAGGTGTGGTATCAATATGAATCATGTATATTTGTTGGTCTATTACTTGTGGCATCAAAATATACTCATTTTACCTCAGCTTCTTTTTGGGATTTGGGTCCATAAACCATTGGTTTGTGTCTTGGCAAGTTTGCTAGTTTATTGCAAAGTGAGTATTCGATTCTATAAGGTGCTTTTGTAGTTAATGTCCCCTCTTAGTTCATGAAAATTCTACGGAAAAGTATAGATGAGTTCATATAATTTACTCTCGGCTTGCTTATCTATAAACGTTCATGCTTTTAAGCCTTGTTTTGTTGGTCAGTGGTGATTTATGAGTGGAATATATCTATCCTTGGCTCTTTCAATATTTTTCTTGGAATGGTTAAGTTTTTTGTTTGTTCTAAAGATACACAACGATTTGAACCACTTTAGACATTGATTGTGATGCATTCTGATGCCTATCACTTTCTTACGCGGAAATATATTTTTGGTTAAAAGTTAAGCTGTGGGTGAAAAGTGAAGTTGGTAGCAAAGTTGATGATTGAAATGGGTTTTTTTTTTTTTTGGTTGGAGAAGTGTTTGAAGTAGTGAAGATTGGTATGAAAAGACCTTTGGGTTTAATTCAATGTGAAGATTTGTCTTTTTTTGTTTTCTTATTATATTCTTTGGTTTATGAAATTATTCCAAATGAAAGGTTTTGTTTTTTGGAACTTGAAATGTTTTTTAATTTCATACTTTTATACCATTTTTTATTTTTATTTTCTTGAAAGATGCTTCATTTGATGCCAAGCAAATGAGTTGTTTTGAAGCTTAAAATATAGTTCAACTAGATGTGAGAACTTGCTATATTTGTTATTTTGCCTTGAGGCTCTAAAAAAAATGAGATGTGACATCAATATGAATCATGTATATTTACTAGCCTATTGTTTGTGGCATCAAGATATACTCATTTCACCTCAACTTGTTTTTTGGATTTGGGTCCATAAACCATTGGTTTGTGTCTTGGCAAGTTTGCTAGTTTATTGCAAAGTGAGTATTCGATTCCATAAGATGCTTTTGTAATTAATGTCCCCTCTTAGTTCATGAGAATTCTACGAAAAAGTAGAGATGAGTTCATATGATTTACTCTCGGGCCTATCGACTACTCTGGACAAGTTAAAAAAGGCCAGCTTACTCGGAGAGCTGGTGTCCATGAACAATCCCCCTTCTACAGGAAACAACAAGAAATATTGTTATTATCCTCAGGATAATGGGCGCCACATTGATGAGTGTTGGACTCTCAAGCAAGCAATTGAAAACCTTATCAAGTAGGGACATTGCAAGGAGTATGATGATGGTTTGACTCCCATTTGGGAGAAGGATCAAAGAGGACAGGGGAAAAAACACCGTGGTCGCAAGGGTCTCTACTTCATGGTGATCATCTTTGAAGGACCGCACCTCGCGGAGAATTCTCGAGGTGCCTAGGAAAGGTATGCTCGGTAAGCTTACCATGACCCTGTGAGTGTGATGAGTATGGCGTCGCGACTTGCTAAGGTCCACATGATGTTGGTGGACAATGGCAGCACCGTGAACATCTATTTCAGCAAGCTTTTAAGGAGATGTAGTTGGACGAGGCGGATTTGAAGCTTGCCTCTATCCTCTCTATGGTTTTACTATGGATCATCTAATTCCCAAGGGATAATCGCACTTCCCCTCACTTTGGGTGAGACCAATGAAATGGCCAAGATGACGAAATTCTTAGTGATAGGCTGTTGACAGACTGTCCGTTCGCTTTTAATGACATCTAGGATGACCTCTACTACGAAGTTTCAAGGCCGTCACCTTCATTTACCATGTGAAGATGAAGTTTTCAACTCCTACAAGGTGTGGGGAAATGAAAGGGTTTCGGAGTGAGTCTCGCGACTACTATGTAAGGGCAGTGCAGATGGCATGCAAAGGGAAAAGAGAAGCCGATGGGCATTCCCAAGTAGGCAATGACGATCAATAGGATCAAACCACAGTTGGGTCCAGTGAAAGATTGTATAGATCCTCGTGTTTAGGAAGAGTATTCCCACAGTGGGCTAGTTGAGTCTCTGTTGGAGGTATCCGTTGACCAGAATGAGTCAACGCGAATGTTGAGAATTGGGAGTAATCTCAGCCCGCAGCTCATTGCAAATTTAACGAGCTTCCTCAGATAGAATATCAATGTTTTTGCATAGACTCATGCTGATACGGTCGGGATCAGTCATAATATAATATGTCATGCACTCAACATCGATAGCGCAGTCAAGTCGGTTTGTTAGAAGAGAAGAGTCATGGACTCGGAGCGCCATGCTACCCTTAAAGTTGAGGTGGATAAGCTCCTCTCAAACAGTTTTATTTGGGAAGCTCATTACTCGAGTTGGGTCGCCAATCCGGTTTTGGTGAAGAAACCGAACGGCAAGTGGCGAACTTGCGTTGATTTCTCTGACCTTAGCAAATCCTATTCGAATGACAATTTCCTTTTGCTCAGGATCAATCAGCTCATCAATGCCACCTCTAGGCATGAGCTATTAAGCTTCGTGGACGCCTACTCGGGGCATAATCATATCCCAATGTATGAGCCTAACAAGGAGCATGTCTCGTTCATCACAGATCAGGGACTGTATTGTTATAAGGTTATGCCCTTCAGTCTGAAGAACGTTGGGGCAACTTATCAGCGTTTGGTTAATCGTATGTTTTCTACGCAGATCGGGAAATCAATGGAAGTCTATGTCAATGACATGTTGGTTAAGTCGCATGTCACTTGAGATCACATAGCACATCTTGCTGAGATGTTCAACACACTCCGAAGGTATAGAATGAAGTTTGATCCTCTCAAGTGTTTGTTCGGAGTATCCTTAAGAAAATTTTTGGGGTATATGACTAACCACCGGGGGATTGAGATCAACCCTAAAAAGATTCGAGCTCTCCTATATATGACAAGTCCCGCAAATTGAAAGCAAGTTTAGAGCTTGAATGAGAAGATAACGGCTCTCAGTCGCTTCATATCGAGAGCAATAGATCGTTGCTTGCCATTCTTTAATATACTTAGGGCCAACAAGAAGTTTGAATGGATTACGGAATGTAAGTGAGCCTTTCAAAGCATAAAAGAACATCTTGGAAAGCTGTCTCTTCTATCCAAACCTCTTCCTAAGGAGATCTTATTTATCTACCTGTCCGCCTCCCACTATGTGGTCAAAGTAGCTTTCATCCAGAAAGAGGGCAAAGTTCAGTAGCTAGTGTATTATACGAGCAAACGACTTTTGGATACCGAGACACGGTATCCAGAGATGGAAAGATTAACCTATGCTCTACTAATCGCTTCCAAGAAGTTACGACCTTATTTCCATGCCCATACCATCCATGTTCTGACCAATTACCCACTCAGAAAAGTTCTTCAGAAGCCGTAGGAGTAAGATGCTTAAATGAGCTATGGAATTAAGCCAATTTGATATGTATTACAGACTGAAGATAGCAGTCAAAGCATAGGCTATTGTTGATTTTATTTCGGAGTTCTCTTATCAACCAGATCGAGAACTTGAACAGTCAGCTAGAGAAGTTGTCCAGAAAACTGTTCAGAATTTATCAACTTGAAGCCTCTATGTTGATGGATCTTGGAACAGAAGAAGAGCCGAAGCTGGTCTTCTATTCCTTAGTCCCAAAGAGACTCGAATTCATGGAATCCTTAGGTTCGGATTCAAAGCTACGAATAATGAGGCCGAATATGAAACACTATTTCCTGGTTTAGGACTAGTAAGAGAAATGGGGTCAGAAATAATAGACATAGCGACTTCCAGCTAGTCGTTAATCAGATCCTAAGAGAATATCAAGCCAAAAAAGAGAACATGATAAGCTATCTGAGGAAAGCTAAGGCTGCGTTTGAGCCTTTCAAGCATTATATGATCAATCAAATTCCGAGAGACAATAACTTTGTCACGGATGCTTTGGACAAAATAGCCTCCTTCAATACATCGAGGCTCCCAACATCAGCTCGCCCGAGCAAGCCGTAGCTACGGTCGAATCTGCTTCCTAGATAGCTCCAATTATTTAGTATCTCCGGGATGAGACTCGGCCTGTAAAACCCTATTCCTAACTTAGTTATATCATGAATTTTATTTAGTTATTTACTTCTCTTTTTATTTGATTTTATGGTATTGTTGTAAGAAAGGGTATTTCTGTTAGTTTTTAAAGTTTGCGTTAAGGGGTGAAAACAAAAGAAATAAATTCTGATGGGTTTGCATGTGTCAAGAGGGAAAATCAGGACACTTTTGTAAGGAGAAGTTTATGTGGCGGGGTTAGACTGGAATTAAGAGAAATTGGGGGTAGATTTATAATTTCAGAAAAAGAAAACTGTTTTAGTTATAAAGAAAAAAAACCTGGGCTATTCGCCCAAATGAAGAAGAAGAAAATGAGAACAGAGAAGAAGAAAAAAACGAGAGGAGAAGAGAAGAAAGGAAAGAAAGGAAGAAAAGAGAGGCAAAGGAGAGAAAGGAGAGTAAGCCGAGAGGTAGAGTGAGAGTGGAGGCCGAGAGGTAAAGTGAGAGAGGAGGAGTGAGGGTGAAGTACAGCAAAAATGGGGAGAAGAGAGAGAGTTTGAAGCAGATCACTCTAAATCTGGTTTCGGGTAATGCATGCATGGGGTTAGGAAGCAATTTCTTTAATTATTACTTCTTTGCTTTAAGAGTGAGTGTTTGATCTTAAGTTTTTGGGTGTAGGTACGGAAGAGAAGAGTGCTTGACAGTTTATTTGAGTTTCGGCTGAGCTGAATTTGTGAGTGGATTAAACCAAATCTTCTTTCAAAAGCTTAAATCCATGTTTGCATGTTAACTTGTGTTTCTATTTTAAATGGCTTGCTGAAAGTTTGAGAAAATAGTGAAGTTTGGTTTAAATGTTTTAGGCTGAACCTTAATATGTTTCAGTTTTGTGTTTTAAGTGAGATTTTTGCTTGATAAATGACCATGCATGCTCTTGGCTGGATCACTTTTGGAAGTATGTGTGAATGATGATTATTTGGTGAATTTACCATTCCATTTCGGTTGAGCCAATGTGAGTGAATTAGCTGAAAAGTCTTTTAAAAACTTAATTCATGTTTGCACGTCAATTCAACTGTCATTAATTTAAATTATGTATATTTTTATGATTATATTGAATTAAATGTGTTTGAATATTTATTAAGCATGCAATGGTTAGTTGCCTTGTTGAAAGTTTGAGAAGTGATGAAATGCTTGAATAAATGGAGTTTTGATGCTTCTGGAAATTTGTTTAAATACACATTGAGTTGAGATTGTGATGTTTTGGTTGAGAGTTTGGCAAAAAAAAGGGAAAATGGGGTGCATTTCGTTAGTTTTGAAAGCATTTTTGAAATCTTGTATTTTACCCCCATTTTTGCGTGAGATTTCATATGTTTGGCTTGATTTACTATTATATAAAATATGGTATATGTTTTATGAAAAATGATGGTTTGAGATAGAGAAATGAAATAAGAGTGGTTTTCAAGCCACCCGACAAAGTACCCATCCCCCAGAGTTACAGATCTTCAGATCTAGTTTATGGCTCTGCGCATGCATATGATAGTTATCAGTGCTCTGCCTAGGTGTTGAGTGGTTCGCTAGGTATGACAGTTTCAGAGGCTCGGCCCGTACGATGATAGATCTTGTTAGGTATGACAGGTACGTCCCTCGCTCTGCCTGCGTGTGGAACGCCTACCAGGTATGACAGATTTTCCCCGGGGTACTAGTTGTGGTGAGATTTTCTAATACCAAAGGTTGAGGTTTTGTTCAAAATCCGATATAGTTAAAGGATGTAAGTCAGAGTACAGTTTATTGAGTGCAAGATGGTTAGAAATAGATCACATATTGTATACATGAATGGGGTGGTTGCTTCCATTGCATATTTATAGAATTATATTGTCATTAGGATTTGCTTAAAAATTCTTGTATGTTATCAATATTTTTTAAGGAGCTTTTATAAACCTCCCCTTTACCCCACTCACTGAGTATTTCAGCTCACCCATTTTTTTTAAATGTTTTCCCCCCCTCACCAAGACCTCTCGGAGATCGTGTCGAGCAGTGAGTCTCTGCTCAGGGTTGTGCCACGCGTTGACATCTTTTTATATGGGTTTTATATTTATGTCGTATTATATTTTGGACTTCCGCTTCAAAACCTCATGTTTCCCATCATGTATTTCCTTTGTTTATGTTTTGGAATATGTAGTATAAGTGGAAAACCTGATACCACAAGTTTCCCTAAATCTTTTCTTTTGTAAAATGAAAGATGGTGTATGTTTTTTTTTTGAGATGTTGGAAATGGAAATATTATGATGTTATTAAGAAAAAGTAAGTCTTTTAACAGGTTTCACAGTTTTCTACATGGCACGTCTCGGGTATCCAAGTCTTGTGGGAGCGCCCGAATCCTACGGGATGAGAAAATTTGGGACGGGTCGTGTCACTGCCTAGTGATAAAACTGAGGCAAGAATCTTACGAACTAGAGCTGCTCGTTACACACTTGTCGGGAATTAGCTGTACAAGCGAGGGTTTAGCACTCCCCTCCTCCGATGTGTAACCGATGATGAAGCAGACTATATCATGAGGGAGATACATGAAGGGATCTGTGGTATCACATTGTCGCATGATCTCTCGCCAATAAAATCGTCCGTCAAGGATATTATTGGCCTTTACTTCACGAGGACACCTTCAACTTTGTGAAGAAGTGTGATAAGTGCCGGAGGTTCGTGAATGTTCCGCGAGCTCCTTCCCACAACCTAACGACAATGACCAGTCCCTGACCATTCTCTGTATGGGGAATTGATCTCATCGGGCCCATGCCAATCGATAAAGTGGGCATCAAGTATGTAGTAGTCATAGTGGATTATTTCACTAAGTGGGTCGAAGCTGAGCCTTTGGTCGCGATCACTAACAAGAAGCTTAAAGACGTTGTCTTCAAGAGCATAGTGTACCGCTACGGGATTCCTCATACACTCATCTCTGATAATAGGAAACACTTCGACAATGAGGAATTCAAGTAGTTTTGCACCGAGCTAGGGATTCATAAAAAGTTTGCCTCAGTAGCAAGACCGCAAGCTAATTGTCAGGTTGAAGCTGTCAACAAGACTATTAAGCACACATTGAAGGCCAAACTTGGCACAACCAAGGGCAATTGGGTCAATGACTTCCTAGAAGTCCTATGGGCATATAGGACAACTTCGAGAACCTCTACTTCAGAAATACTCTTCTTGCTAGCGTAAAGTTGCGAGTAGGATCTGGTTCACTTCGGAGGAAATTTTTTAATGAGGCAGACAATGAAACACGTTTGCATGTAAGTCTGGACTTAGTCTAAGAACACTGCAACAAAGCTCAATTAAAGATAGCTTCCTATCAGTAGCGGGCAAAAAGATTCTTCGACTCCAAGGTCAGGAGAAGAGACTTTCAGGTTAGCGACTTGATTCTTTGAAGTCCTTCGGCACAAGGGAACCGAGTATAGGGGTATTGGTACCTAACTGGGAAGGTCCATACCGCATCACAAAGATAATACGACTTGGGACGTATCACCTTAAAAGGTTTAATGGCTCTGAAGTACCGTGAGTTTGGAATGTTGAACATCTTCGCCCCTATTATCAGTAATTTTGAACTCACTTACAGCTTTGATTATTTCTTTTTACTTGTAAAATTTTCCTTCTTGTAAGTATTATGAATAAGATTATTCCGCTTCTTCTCAAAGAAAAACCTCTATCGTGATCTCAAGTCTTTTGTTAATAATCTTGTTCTTTATAACATTTTGCAAGTTCAATGGTCAGATAAATCATATTTGTTTTGTGAAGTGCTTAAGTTATAAAAGTGCTATCGCAAATGACCAAGAGTTCCTTTTATATATTGAAAAAATATGTACAAGAGCCGAGAAAGAGTTATAAAAGCTAAAAAGCTGGAAGACAGCTCAAGGTCTGCCTCTATCGCCCTCTTTTGCTTCTCAGAGTTCTCTCATAGCTAACCCTGACTCTCCTCCGCCGCCTTCGCGTGATTGGTGCTCACCTTCAGCTATTTCTCTCTCTCGCTCAGCTCTTTGGTGAGTCTTGCCACCGTCTACTAGAGCTCCTTGTTGTCCCCATCCCTCTTTTCGAGCTCAACTTTCTGAAAGTCTCTAGCCTGAAGTTAGAATCTCTCTCTACCAGGTATTGATCCGCCTGGATGCGAGCAGTTTTAGCCTTTGCATCCGTGACCACGAGGTCCTGCTTCAGCTTGGCATTCTCCTCCATCAGCTCATGGAGACTATCGGTAGAGTCCGTATCGATCTTCTGCTGGGCCACAGTTAGGGCGAGCAGGGACTGCATGGAAAAAGAGACAAAAATTAGTTTCTTCTTTTCAAAACCATAATGAGATAAGAAAGTTTTCAAATGGAACATGCTGTTTTACCTGACTGTGCAGTTGGAGTACGGTAGCCACCAGGTCGGTAGGTCGGGAAGCCATGAACTCCTTGAAGGCTGTGGCAAGCTGACATTCCAACATGGTGTACATTATCAGTTGCAAATGCTTCAACAGTTGCCCTAGGGAATTCAGCATGGACGGGTCTAGCCTTGAGAAGGCAGGTATATCCTAAATTGGTTACTTGCCCACTCTCTTCTGAGCAGCCGTGGTCGCTCCCACTCCCTTGCGCAAGCTCCGGGGGGCCGCCAAAGTGCCAGAGGGCCCATCGAGGGCACTCCCGAGCGAGTGATGGGGTAGGACTGATTTATCTCTGGTAGCACCCTGAAGCCCTCTGGCTCTGACTTTGTTTCCTCCTTGGCAGTCAGTTGTTTCATTTTCTTAGTCTTGTGGCCCATGGTTTTTTGCTTCATGGCACGAGCAGCCATGGGTCGAGGAGCTTCTTCGCGTCGCTCTGTGGGTGGTCGCCTTTTGGCACTGATCCGTACCCCTCTTGGGGGGCAATGCTAGGAGTACTTCAGTTGGCTCAATCGGGTTGACATGGGGGAATACAAATCCCGTAGTCTTTATAGGTGGCTTCGGAACCCTTGGTATGCCATGAAAATGTGTTAGCAAAAAAAAAAAAAAAAAAGGTCATCTTTGGTACAAGGCTAAAAGTTCTTCTGGATACGAAGATACTTACGGGCTGGAGCTTCCAAAGATGCCTCGGGGCTAAAAAATCTGTACTTTTACAGGTTGGCACTGGTCACGAGCAGTTTTGCGTCGTAACTCTGATCGGGTAAACAACCAATGCCTCAATACGACTAAAATCTACTAGAGCCGACAACCTGGTCGTCTTGTTCTCTACGAAAAAGAAAAATTCCATTAGTCTTAACTACCAAAAGAGAATTAAAGGAAATGATAGTCTGTTTGGAAAACAAAAAGAAATAACCTACTCGGCTCCATAAATTTACACATACTCAAAGAAGAAATATTTGGTGTCATAAGCCCCAACGTTGCTGGGGTAACCAAATATCCCTCCCTCGATCGTAGATCGCTTCGAGAGATAGAAGGAATCCTTGTCTTTGCTTTTCTTTAAGTAGTAAGCGCATGCGAGTTCCAATATTGTTAACTCGTCGAGTTTGTGTTTGTGGCATGCGATATACATAGCAATCGCTATCATATACGCATTAGGCGTCAGTTGGAATAGTGCGACCTCGAAGTGGTCGAGGATCGATCTGATGAAGGGGTGAAAAGGTATTGTCACCCTGCATTTGAAGATTGACTCTCAGATCGCAGCCATTCCCTCCGGAGGGTCCTGAGCGGTGTGCGACCTATGTTGGTAAACGTTTACGTTGATTGCAAAGTAGTCTACTGCATTTTGAATCTCATCCGCAGTGGCTGCTGATAGCACTGCCTGTGTGGGATCCACTGAGGTGTCGAGGGTTGCGAGCTGGTTCCAATAGTTGCTCTCATCTCTGAAGCATCCATTGCTCCAAAAGTCTGAAAAGGTGTGACACGAAGAAGTGACTTAATCTTCGTATGCAGTGTTTCGTACGACAACTCGAAAGTGTAAGAAAAACCCTAATTTTCCTTCCTTAGCCCCACAAAAACAAACGAAAGCGTCCCTTGGGAACTCATTCCCAAGGATCTGTGCCCTAGGTTTTTTATTCGTAAGAGGGTCCTTTTTTAACACTACCTAAGAATGTGCATCATGTAAAGTTTACCAGGCATCCAAACCCACTATTATTGTGAAAAAATTGAGTTTTTAACAGGAATGAAAAGAAGAAAGAGGAGTATTCCTCACCTCTTGGTTGCTAAAGGATGAACGTTCAGTTGTAGCGGCGAGTGCGCATCAACTGGAAGAAGGATGAACTGTTTTTTTTTTTTTTTTTAGTGCAAAAGACTTTGTTTTTTTTCTCTCTGAAGATTTGAGTTCTGTGAAAATCATGAAATGGGCTTTGGGTTTTATAAGGAAGAAGGTGACGTTTGGTTTCCTTTGCAAGTGACGTTTAGGCAGAATGCATTGCTAGCCGTTGGATGCGATCACGTGTCACCAATCCTCGTAAAGAGTAACCTTCACACTTCGTGAAGATCAATTGACGTTTCCCTCCGTTGGAGATACCAAACGTTAGCGTGGTTATCTTCACCGCATTGAATGCGCTCTCATCCGCATTTAATGCTTTAAAAGAGAATGTCGTTTCAACATAGCTTGCTTTTAATGCTCATGCCTGACACTTATTGTGCAAAGACACGTCTATCAGATAAATCTCACTTTATTGACCAGGCAAGTTGTCAAGCGTAACAGATAACATTTGAAGAAGTCATTTGAATGAAACACTCTTCTCCGTGTATTGAACTCGAAATGAAGTGACCTCCGATTTTCGGTGAGAATTTTCTAAGTGTTTTCAGGTCGAGGTCGAGGGCGATGGGCAAAGTTCGAAGCACGTTGGTATAACATTGAGCAGGATCTGACCCCAGGTTGTTGAACCTTTAGGGGATGATTATCTTAGGTCGCTTGTGAAGTTCGCCAAGCCCACATCGCGACCTCCAGTCAGTTCGCTGGTTGAGTAAAATCGTGAACTTCGTATTACTTCAGCCATTCTCCACTTGCAGCTTGAGCAAGCAATACTAGGGATGAGTCAAATCATAGTATATTCATGAAGTTCTCAAAGTTCAAGTCTTGAACCTTAAGAACTGGGGGGCTTCTATTATGCCTAAAAAATCAGGGCTGATGCAACCTTACATCAGCGAGGACCAATCAGAGTTTAAGAAGGCATTGTGCCGTCCAAGCGTTGCCACGACGTCCAAGGACAGAAGGAGTAAAGGTTGTCATCAGCTTAGTAGGTAAAGGCCTGGCGAGTGAATGGTTAGGAGTCACCCACATGCCCAAGCCTTGCGCGATTTAAGGATATCTTCTATGCAACCGGCCAATAGGAAGCAGGGTAAAAACTGTACGGTACTTGCCCTCTGGTAGACCCGTAATCATTACCTAGAAGCCTCTTACAATAAATAGAGAGCTCCCCTCTCATTTTTCGAGATTCTAATTTTGATAATATAAACTCTCTCTCCCTCTCTGTATCTCTGTTCTCTCTGATCGCTACATGCGACCTGATTGTAATCTTTCATAAATAAAAAGACAGTGGACGTAGGATTCGCTTTGAGCATCTGAACCACTTTAAAAATTGTCTCCCTTTTATTTGTTTTATTTTCCAGTTCACGTGTAATTTCTAAGTCTGCTTTGCACGTGCGAATAATTGGTGTCAAAATCTAGCATCAACAGACACAAAGCATTTTTTTGTGCCTAGTAACACCAGGAAGAGCATGAAAATCTAAGTCTTCTTTCTTCATCCCAGAGAGCATTTTCCAATCAAATTTGTAGAGAAGATTAGCAAGGGCAAGCTCCACCATTGCAAGTCCGATATATAATCCTGGGCAAATTCTTCGACCAGCACCGAATGGTATAAACTCAAAGTGTTGACCTTTAAAGTCAACAGAACTACCAATAAATCTCAGGTAAAATTCATCTAGGTTCCCCCAGGCTTTAGGATCCCTTCCTATTGCCAATGCATTCACAAAAACAAGTGTTTTAGGTGGTATTTCATACCCTTCTATGATGGACTTTTCCATTGTTTCTCTTGGAACTAGAAATGGTGCCACCGGTTGCAGTCTCAATGTCTCTTTCACTATGGCTTTAAGATACAACAGTTCTTGAATATCATCTTCATCTACAAAACCTTTATTTCCTATTAAAGATCTAATTTCTTCTTGACCTTTCTCCATTGCTCTTGGATTCTTCATTAGCAAGGTCATGGCTCAAACCATAGTATCTGCACTTTTGTCTATGCCAGCGATAAATGCATTCTGCAAGAAAATGAAAAACACAAAATTACGCGTGTGTAATAATAATTGGGTGTGTTTGTTTTGTTATTTTGGATTGAATTTTAGGAATAATATTGGGTAGTTGAATAGGATGAGTATTACGAGGTAAAATTTAAAAATTAACAAAAACCCCCCTAGGTTTGCTAATTTAACTAAACACCCAATATATAATTTTTTTGTAAAATGACAAAAACACCCCCACCCATCATAGTGCCAGATTCCGGCCACCACCGTCGTAATCTGGTCAGAATCTACCGTTACGACGTAGATAAGTCAGATCTGGCTGCTAGTATGTCGATCTGGCCGTCTCAAAGATATGGTCATCGCTGACAGCCAGATCGGTGAATAAACAGTCAGTTTCGATCGTTTTTAGGCCGTTGTGACATATTTCAGCCACCACCGACGGTGATTATCGGAATCTGGCAACTATGGGTAAGTGGGATTGTTTTTGTTAATTTTTAAACTTTTTTGGAGGGGTGTTTATTAAGTTAACAAACTTAAAAAGTTTAAAAGTAATTAAAAAAATAGAATAGTATTCCCCCAAATAATTAAACAAACAAGTACTTTAGATATAGGATAGGGAATAGAGTTTGAAATAATAAAACAAACAGGCCAATTATATTTTGGTTTTTGAAGATATAACAGTAAAAATTAAATAACAAAAGAAGTTGAGAAATTAGATTTTGGATTAAGAAAAATATAATAACTTGAGCTCTGCTTTCATTTGATCCCAATCAACATCTATTTTAAATCCTCGTTCTTTTCGTATTTGAAGTAAAACATCAATTATATCTTCCTGATAATTTTTAGGTTCCTTGGGATCTAAATGTTCCTAGATGAGTTCCTGATAAAATCTGTCGAATTCCTTAAAGTTGTTTTAGTCGACCTATCATGCCCGTGAGTTTGTCAAGCCACCCATGAAGGGAAAATAATCAAAAAGAGATGCTAGCAAACAAGGCTCGAGATTCATTAAGTAGAGCATGAAATCTACTTCTTTCGGTTCCTTCATCTTCATACCTCTTACCAAAACCCAATCTGCAAATAATGGTACTTGTAAGAAACATCATTAGCTCACTTAATTTAACGGGCTTAGAAGCAACGGTGACTTTGATATCTTTTCAATCATCCGGGAAACTTCATCTTCTCGATGGGACGAAAATTCTGAACTCTATTAGAATTGAAGAGATGAACGAAACATATTTTCCTCATCTCTCTCCAATAATCATTATATGGAGAAAAAACCAAATCAGAGCAATTGTATGATAACTTCTTGGCAGTAAGTAAGGCAGGTCTACTACAAATTCAAGATCATGAGTCTTCATGACCTCCTTAGCCATTTTGCAGAGGAAACTATTAAGACTGGCAAAAAACCAAGACGCAAGGACATAAGGGGGCCATACTTTTGAGAGAGCTTCCACACGTTTTGAGGTTTTGAACCATCAAACTGGTGTAAATTACCGATTATGCGAAGACCCCGAGGGCCAGGTGGCAAACGACTATTTTTGTGGGTTTTGCATCTTTGGATAAGAAAAAAGAGGAAGATAGGAAGAAAGAAAAGGATGGTAAGGAATGCATCCTTACCTAGTTACCTCGATGAATAGATTTCAGTTATTCTGAAAACTAAGGGAAATGAGACGCTTCTAGATTTTGGAGAACTTTCTAGTTTTACTTTTGATGGTGTTGGTGTTGAAACAAAAGTGAATTAATTACTTATAATAAAAACTAAAATACGTTAGGATAAAAGAAAGGAAAATATATTTTAAGCAGTTGACATTTTGAACAGGGTTAATTTTATCAATAATACTAGTCTCACAAACATCTCTCGTTAACTCTATATGACAATTTGCAATTGGCTTGTTCAGGTGGGATTCATTGTTAGACAAACGGCACTCATGCGGGCTGACAAATTATGAGCTGACACGTGACGTTTGTGAAAGAAAGTTAATGAGTGTAGTATTACTTTAATTTTATTTGTCCCCTCAAGAATTAAACCGCGCAAAAATATTAAGGCCATTCTTTTGTGTCTTCCTTTCCTTTTTTTTTTTTTTTTTTTGGGTAACCAAAGGTATGTTGGCTAGCTTATACACACCTCAACTAATCTTTGGGACCTTAAAATTAACCGTCGGATAAACCTTTAGTGACCACCCTTATCAGCAACCGAGGTAAATCAAACTCAAGACCTCATGACTAGTATCCCAAGAGTTTCTATTCAATCACGCAATTGAGGTGAATCGGAACTCAGCGCGTCATGAATAATACCTCAAGAGTCTCAATTCAACCACTCGACCACTTAAGGTGGATCATATTCTCTCTTTAATTCATTAAAAATAATACAAATATATTTTCTTATAATTATGTTACCATCATCTGCTTAATCATTCGTAGTACTTTATTCTTAACATTCATGTGTTCTAACTTTTATGCTGATAAAAATAAAAAATATTGTCATTCTCAAACATATCAATAATGCTTATGCTTTTTTTTTTTTTTAAATAATTGATCAATAATTTAGCGATTTGCATGGAACATGGAAGATTAACATGTTATGGGACTGTACTATAAAAAAAAAAAAAAAAAAATGAAACCATTTGTTTGGTAGTTGAGTATATCCTGCATAAGTATCAGGAAATGGTTTATGGAGAGACCCATTAAAGTCAATAATAATGAATCCCAAAATTAGGGGGATTTATGATCTCATTTCCAGCTACATGGATTGTATAATTAATTATTATAATCCCAAGTGGGCAAGTCCTATTTTACATCCAGGACGAACCTTCTTTGAATCTTCAATCTGAGCATCTCTGTTTTGTTATTTGAACCAAAACCCGCAGCTTTGATTTCCTCTATTCAGTTCTTACAAATGAAGCCTTGTCAATCAAATGCAGTGTATGATCCACTAAACGAGATGATCCTTCTTCTCTTTACAACAATAGAATTTAACTGATTTCTGTAACATAGCTTTGACTGAGTACCGTTTAACCACCTTAACTAATTTTCGAAGTTCAACCTTGCATCTGCTTCAATTCTTCATTTTATAAACACACAAGCAGAACCTTTTGTTCTTCATTAATTCTTCTGATAAACACACCAAAACTGCCGTGGGTGTGGTAAAAAAAATTGTGTATTTGTTAAAAGATCATGTGCCAAAATTTCATATGCTATGGAATATGTCTGTAGTTAGTATTTTATTGTAAGAAGCGTTACTAATCTAGCTACTGTATTCTTAATATATTGTTGCAACCACTTATCAACTAAAATAGGATTTTTCTGATCAGTAGTTGAACCTGTTGCTGCTTTAGATAACATAAAGAAAAACCTTATTTATTAGGCACGTGGCCATTGACATCTAGTACGCGGAAAATACTAAAGGAAAGCACTATTATAACCTTCGAGCTGCATCGAGTGCAGAATCGATTACACAAGGCTCTCCAAATTTAACATTAAAAACTTAAATGTGCTTAGTGTTTCCCTTTTATTTATGGTGCCTAGCCATAAGACGGAGAGCATTTTTCTTGTGCATGGTAAGACCTGGTAGAACATCAAAATCTAAGTCTTCTTTCTTCATTCCAGGTAGCATTTCCCAATCAAATTTGTAAAGAAGATTAGCAAGTGCAACGTCCACAGTCGCAATTCCCATATATAAACCTGGGCAAATTCTTCTACCAGCACCAAATGGTATTAGCTCAAAGTGTTGCCCTTTAAAGTCAATAGAACTCCCTATGAATCTCTCTGGATAAAATTCATCTGGATTCTCCCAAGCTTCAGGGTCCCTTCCTATAGCCCATGTATTCAGAAAAACCAGTGTTTTAGGTGGTATTTCATACCCCTCTATGATGCACTTTTCCATTGTTTCTCTTGGGACTAAAAAAGGAACTGTTGGTTGCAGTCTCATCGTTTCTTTCACTACAGCTTTAAGATAAGCTAGATTCTGAACATCGTCTTCATCTACAAAACCTTTGTTTCCAGCTTCACGCCTAATTTCTTCTTGAATTTTCTTCATTACTCTAGGATTCCTCATTAGCAAGGTCATGGCCCAAACCACGGTAGCTGCACTTGTATCTGTCCCAGCAACAAATACATTCTGCAACAAGAAAAAGACAATAATTTAATGAATGAAAAATATTAATTGTATTTTGAAGCTAATTAAAATATACAGTATATATGAAAACTAAATAAAGTTGAGGAATTTTGCTTTATGAACGAGTAACATAAATACCATGAGCACTGCTTTGATGTGATCCGAAGTGAGGTCAACTTTAAATCCACGCTCTTTTCGTACTTGCAGTAGAACATCAATTATATCCTCTTGGTCAGTTTTAGGCTCGTTGGGATCCAAGTGCTCCTCGATGAGTTCTTGGTAAAATATGTCAAATGCCTTGAAGTTGTTATCCAAGCGACGTATCATTCCTGTGAGCTTGTCAACCCAGCCAATGAAGGGGAAATAATCTGAAAAAAAGGAGCTTACAAACAAGGCTTGAGTTTCATTAAGTAGAGCATGAAATCTACTTCTTTCAATTCCTTCTTCCTCATACCTCTTTCCAAAACCAACTCTGCAAATAATGGTACTTGTAAGAGACATCATGTGCTCACTCAAGTTGATTGGTCTAGAAGCAACAATAGCTTTAGATATCTTTTCCATCATACGAGAAACTTCGTCTTCTCGAATGGGACGAAATTGTTGCACTCTATTTGAGTTGAAGAGATGAACAACGCATATTTTTCTTATCTCTCTCCAGTAATCATTGTAGGGTGAAAATATTAAGTCTAAGCCATTGTAAGATAATGTTTGCTGACCATGTAAGGCAGGTCTACTACAACATACCAGATCCTGTGTCTTCATGACCTCTTTAGCCATTTTTGCTGATGAAACTAATATGGTTGGCACCGAACCGAGACGCAAGGAGATGAGGGGGCCATACTTTTGAGAGAGTTTCCACACTTTCTTAGGGTTTGAACCATCAAACTGGTGCCAATTCCCGAGCAAGGGAAGACCCCGAGGGCCAGGTGGCAAACGAATACTTTTGGGTGTTTTTTTTCTTTGGAGAAGAAAGAAGAGGAAGATAGGAAGAAAGAGAAGGATGATTATCGGTGCCATTGTGTTGTATGTTTCAATCATACAGTAAATGCAAAACCAGAACCCCAATAAATAGACTTCAGAGGTGATCAACAATTAGATATCAATGTATTTCATCTATATTAAAAGTGTTAGGTCAAATTATTTCAATCTTACTATTATGTTCTATATTTTTATCAATAAAAAAATTGTTATCAAATTCAATGTATCTTTATTAATATAAAATATTACAATTTTTTCAGTGTGTGAATTTTAATATGTTTTAATTTGTGGAATCTTTATCAAATAGTTATAGTATCATGCTTCTACTACTGTTTCAAGTTATCGGCCGGTACGTTAAAACCCTTCCATAAAAAACTATTTACATATGTTTGGCCGAAATGGCTTCAATTTTCAATCCAATGAAGCAATAGCTGGACAGGCTCCTTTGGTTTGGCCACGTCTCTTAAAATCACCATCTCCAGGCTTCAACTCAAATTATTTACGAAAAAATTTCAGTATAATAAAGGAATTGTCATCTGACTCCGAGATTAATAAATAATTACGATAATTGGATATTTATTATTTATACATTAATTAATTTCAAAAAATTTCATATATAAAAAAAAAAAAAAAATGAATGATATTGTTCTGAATAAGAATAATATTATATTAACAAAGACTTTACATGAAGTTATCTATACAAAGTGATATGACATTACCATTGAATTGCTAACACATTACTTTGCAGGAAAGTCTTTGAGACTTTATAAAAAGTTTGTGTAAGTGCAATATTATTCTAAAAATAAATAGATTATAGATTGTTAGACGATGGGATACAGAGACAAATCCTAATGGCATGTGCAATAATAATCAACATATCTTTATAAAAAAGACGTGTATTAGGTAATACATCAGTTCCAATTTTTGACCATATCTTTATAGAAAGACAATAAAATGTCATTGGAAGAGAAGAATAAGTTAATGGACAATTTGACAATGGGAATGGAAATTTTTTGTCATGTACAATGCTGTCAAGAAACGGATTAAAGCAGTTGAAAAGTTAGTAAAAGATAAAAGGCGCATGATAATAGAGAAAAGCTGGATATATTCCTTTGATTTTATTGATTGATTAATGATAAAATACATGCATACCGTCTATAGATGTGCAAATTATTCTTATAATATCACATATAACAAAATATCTTTCTTGAATTTAGCTTTCACACGCGACAATAGCCGCTGAAATGATTTGTCATTGATGCTGACTTGGGTTGCCAACAAAGACTTTGGCTGCTGATTGTACAATTCTTTTTCTTTGATTCACTCAAACTCATACACCCCTTCAAGCTTAATTGCCTAGGATATAAGTTTGCTTCTTGAGAATTCAAAATGTTCTACTGTAATCTTTACTGGATTTTCTGGCAAAATGTTGTTGTTGGCAGCTTTTCCGTTTCCACCGTTATATAAATCAGACAACAATCTATTTAATGGTGTCGATGATGATGATAGATTCACTGTTGACGATAGCCAACATTATTGTTAGAGTAATGTTACAGTTACCGACAGTAGTACATCGAATTTGTGCACCGAATGACGTGATAAAATCCTGACCGTTGATTAATATTAAGTTAAAATTAATCAACGGTCGAGGGGATACTTCATTCTGTCACGAAATTCTGTGCACTATCGAGAATGTATTATTTTTTCTTATTGTTATCCGTGACTCAACGGTGACACGAGACTGTTTTATTCTATTAGTATTATTTAAATAATTTTAATATTTACAAAACTATTTTTTTTAACAATTTTTTTTTTTTTTTGAAAAGTTTGGTTTATTGCAGTTGCAGATAAAACCCGTGGGGGGTATGTGATTAATTTTGGTTTAATAGTGCAGAGTTCTCCCTACTTTTAATATTGTCCTCTCTCCTTCCAAGTTCCAACCCAACTAAACAGGGTTTAGTTTTAAAATAGTCCTCATAATCCCTTTAATGCTATCCAATCCCGTGAACCAAACATACTCTATGCGGACAAAAAAAAAAAAAAAAATCTTTTTTTCATTATCATTAATAACATAGACGTTAGCATCTACATAAAACAATTAAAAAGATCATTATTATAGACATTGAATTGTAGTCCAGTGCTATTGGAAGTTTTAGAAGGACCACTATTTTGACATAAATTAAATATGACACAATTTATGAGCTATTATATCCAAGGATTTTGGGTGTTTGAAATTCAATATTACTTGCATAGTTAATGTATTTTTGAAAATACTATAATTAAGATGTAATCTTAACCATTCAAATGTTTTAATCTAAAGGCTCAAAAAGAGTAATACTACAGTTATAAAAACTCTATACAAAGTCTTTCATACAAAGTGATGTGTGAAAATATAATTTGATGAATTAATATAAAAATCAACTTAATAAATACATATTAAATGATAGTGAATTATTTTTGTATTAATTCATCAAAATGTTGAATAATATGTGATCCTAGATGTGGAATTGACAAACTAAAGGGATAAAAATAATTAAAGAAAAAACAAGAAACTTACCTCTAACCATTGATGCTCTTAATCACACTCACTATTTTCTCTCGCGTTTTGACTCTTTTAAGCTCTCAGAACACTCAATATAATAATGTATTTTATTTTATTTTATAACATCTTCATATAATGAGTTTGACTTTTTATTTCACTTTGTATGGAGATCTTTGTAAGATTTCTTTATAAGTATAGTATTCTTGAAACATGTATACATGTTGTCGGACATCGGTCACATAAACTGGGATAAATTATTAAAAACTTATTTATTAGTAACACCACCCCACTAAAAAAAAAAAAAAAAATATTGAAATAGTACTATTATAACCTTCGAACTGGAGTTAAGGGTAGAATCATTCAGATTCGTCAACATTAAACACTTGATTGATCTTTTTGCTATTAATTATGGTACTTAGCCATGAGACGGAGAGCATTTTTCTTGTGCATGGTAATACCTGGTAGAACATCGAAATCTAAGCCTTCCTTCTTCATCCCAGGCACAGTTTCCCAATCAAACTTGTAAAGAAGATTAGCAAGTGCAAGGTCCACAATCGCAATTCCCATAGATAAACCTGGACAAATTCTTCGACCAGCTCCGAATGGTATTAGCTCAAAGTGTTGCCCTTTAAAGTCAATCGAACTCCCTATGAATCTCTCAGGACAAAATTCATCTGGATTCTCCCAAGCTTCAGGGTCCCTTCCTATAGCCCATGTATTCACAAGAACGAGTGTTTTAGCCGGTATTTCATACCCCTCTATGATGCACTTTTCAATTGTTTCTCTTGGGATTAAAAAGGGAACTGTTGGTTGCAGTCTCATTGTCTCTTTCACCACGGATTTAAGATAAGGAAGATTCTGGACATCATCTTCATCTACAAAACCTTTGTTTCCAATTGCAGACCTAATTTCTTCTTGAACTTTCTTCATTATTCTAGGATTTTTCATCAGGTAGGTCATAGCCCAAACCACGGTAGCTGCACTGGTGTCTGTGCCAGCAACAAATACATTCTGCAACAAAGAAAAAGAAAATAACTAAATGAATGAAAAATATAAATTGTATTTTGAAGCTAATTAAAAGATACAGTATATATGAAAACTAATTAAAATTGAGAAATTTTGCTTTATGAGCGAGAAATATAAATACCATGAGCACTGCTTTGATGTGATCCGAAGTGAGGTCAATTTTAAATCCACGCACTTTTCGTACTTGCAGTAGAACATCAATTATATCCTCTTGAACATTTTTAGGTTTGTTGGGATCTAAGTGCTCCTCGATGAGCTCTTGGTAAAACTTGTCAAATTCCTTAAAGTTGTTATCGAGACGACGTATCATTCCTGTGAGTTTGTCAACCCAGCCAATGAAAGGAAAATAATCTGTAAAAAAGAAGCTTACAAACAAGGCTTGAGTTTCATTAAGTAGAGCATGAAATCTACTTCTTTCAATTCCTTCTTCCTCGTATCTCTTTCCAAAACCAACTCTGCAAGTAATGGTACTTGTAAGAGACATCACGTGCTCACTCAAGTTGATTGGTCTAGAAGCAACAATAGCTTTAGATATCTTTTCCATCATACGAGAAACTTCATCTTCTCGAATGGGACGAAATTGTTGTACTCTGTTTGAGTTGAGGAGATGAACAACACATATTTTTCTTATCTCTCTCCAGTAATCATTGTAGGGTGCAAATGCTAAGTCTAAGCCATTGTAAGATAATGTTTGCTGACTAAGTAAGGCAGGTCTACTACAACATACCAGATCATGTGTCTTCATGACCTCTTTAGCCATTTTTGCTGATGAAACTAATATGGTTGGCACCGAACCAAGACGCAAGGAGATGAGGGGGCCATACTTTTGAGAGAGTTTCCACACTTTCTTAGGGTTTGAACCATCAAACTGGTGCAAATTGCCGAGTAAGGGAAGACCCCGAGGGGCAGGTGGCAAACGAATACTTTTGGGGTTTTTTTTTCTTTGGAGAAGAAAGAAGAGGAAGATAGGAAGAAAGAGAAGGATGATTAGCAATTCCATTGTGTTGTATGTTTCAATCATACAGCAAATGCAAAACCAGAACCTCAATAAATAGACTTCAGAGTTGATCAACAATTAGACTTTAATGTATTTCATCAATATTAAAAGCTGTTAAGTCAAATTATTTCAATCTTACTATTGGTGTTTTATATTTTTATCAATAAAAAATTGTTATCAAATTCAATGTATCTATATTAATATAAAATATTAGTACAATTATTTCAATGTGTGAATTTTAATATGTTTTAATTTGTGGAAACTTTATCAAATTGTTATAATATCATGCTTCTACTACTGTTTCAAGTTATTAATGTGTAAATTAAAACCCTTCCAGAAAAAAAATATTTACATATGCTTGGCCAAAAGGGCTTCAATTTTCAATCAAATGAAGCAATAGCTGGACAGGCTTCTTTGGTTTAGCCACGTCTCTTAAAATCACCATCTCCAGGCTTCAACTCAAATTATTTACGAAAATTTTCAGTATAATAAAGGAATTGTCATCTGACTCCGAGATTAATTAATAATTATGATCATTAAATATTTATTATTTATACATTAATTAATTTCAAATCAACTCTTTGCCGTCGGATTTGCCACCACGTGGTGATATACTTGCCAACTTCAATATTGAGCGTACAGCATACAAATAATAATGTGTTTTACGGATAGAAAATAAAGGGCTAATATCATCCAAAACAAAGGGCCCAATCTAACTTTTTTTTTTTCCTTCTTGGTGTCAAACCAAACGAAATGTAGTATTAGGTAATGCATCAGTTCCAATCTTTATAGAAAGACAATAAAATTTCATTGGAAGAGAAGAATAAATTACTAGACACTTTGACAATGGAAATGGAATTTTTTGTCATGTTCAATGCTGTCAAGAAACGGATTAAAGCTGTGGAAAATTAGCTTAAAAATGATTTTATCGAATGATTAATGATAAGGTATATAGAGATGTGCAAAATATTTCTAGATTTTAGCTTTCACACGCAACAATAGACGCTAGTAGAATAAGATAATGCTGATCTGATAGGCAAAGCTGAAATGCTTTGTCATTGATACTGACTAGGATTGCTTACAAAGACTTGGGCTGCTGATTGTACAATACTAATTCTTATATTCACTCACATACCCCTTCATGCTTAATTGCCTAGGATAAAAATTAAGTTTGTTGCTTAAGAATTCAAAATGTTCGACTGTAAGAGGCTTGGAAAAGGTTGACAGAATCTTTACTGGATTTTCCGGCTAAATGTCTTTGTTGTCGGCAGCTTCTCCATTTCCATCGTTATATAAATCAGACGACAATCTATCCAAGGGAGTCGATAGTGATGCTAGACTCATTATTGGCGATGACCAGTATTATTGTTGTCGGCAGCTCAACAGTGATACGCTGACCGTTTTGTTCTATTAGAATTATTTTTATAATTTTTATATTTATAAAAATATTTTTTGACAACTTTTTTCGTTTAAAAGTTTGGGTTATTGCATATAAAACGGGTGGGGGGTATGAGATTAATTTTGGTTTAATAGTGCAGAGTTCTGCACACATTTAATATTGTCCTCTCCTTCTAACCTAGCCAAATAGGGTTTAGTTTTAAAATAATCGTCATAAAAGTAATGTTATATTTACATCACTCATTACATCATGATATGGTATATCCCATATTCACACAAATTTTTAATTATTTTAAATTTTTAATATTATAATAAAATAATTATTAGTAAAATGGTGATGGTGTAATAAAAATAATGTAATGGGTGGTATAAATATAGTATTACCCGTCGTCATAATCCCTTTAATGCAGTCCAATCCCGTGAACCAAACGTACTCTAAGCATACAAAAAAAGAGAAAAACTGTATTTCATTAATTACGTAGACGCTAGCATCTACATAAAACAATTAAGAAGAACATTATTATAAGCATCGAATTGCAATCTACTGCTGGTGGAAGGTTCAGGAGCAACGTTGTTTTAACATAAAGTATGACAAATCTATGAGCTATTATATCCAAGGATTTTCGGTGGTTAGAATTCAATACAACTTGCATAATTAATATACTTTTAAAATACTATAATTAAAATGTGATCTCAACTATTCAAATGTTTTAATCTAAGGGCTCAAAAATTATGTTTAAGAAATGGGACTTCTTCAGTCCATTAGTGGAAATGAAAGCAGCTCATCAACAAATTACGCCTGTAAAGAAAACGCCAAGTGTTCTGCTTCTGACGATGACAATTCTGGGTATCTTTGCGAGTGCAAAAGTGGTTACCGAGGGAACCCCTACCTCTCCAATGGTTGCTAAGGTACTTTTCTCTAGATGAATTAAATTGCTTTTTAATTCTAAATCTAAATCGTTTTTCTAAAGTGATAAACTTTCTTTCAATGGATTTTCAAGACATTAATGAATGCGAGCATCTGGAACTTCATAACTGCACACATACATGTGTCAACGAAATAGGGAGTTATAGATGTGAGTGCCCCAAGGGCTACCACTGGAACGGAAGAGGTGATAGAAAAGTTTGTGAACCCAATCAATTTCCAGTCGTCAAGGTCTCTACTGGTAAGTTTCTGTACTGTATTACTATACACAGAAGATGCATTATTATGATAACTGATGCAATAGTTATGTATGTTGTATTACATGCTATAATTCATGTGTATTCAAGACTTCTTTTGTAGAAATTACTTTGAAGTAAAGTAGTGGTTAAGTTAAGCATATTAATTATTTTCTGATTAGGAAAAAAACTTGTAAGTATTAGATGCACAAAAGAGCATTTACATTATTATTTAATTAATAAAAGTCTCTAAAAAAATTACTGATAATTAATTTTCTTAAAAAGTAGTAATCTTTATATGTTTTATCCTAATTTTTTTTTCTCTACCAAACAATATCTAACTAAAAAGGTATCTAAAATTTTTCAGTTTGTTTCTTAGTACGTCAAAAAGCATTCTCTGAACACTATTGTTCACTCTTTTTTACGCCACCAAATTGGAGAAGCTATTTCATCGGGACATTCCTAAAGCGCACGTTAATTGTTAATATATTTCTAGTCAAATAATTTCACCCATATTTTAGGGCATCTATAAAATAAGAAAACTTAAAGCCACTCTTTCCAAAATAGGGTACAGCTACCTTCATTAATAGTTAGAACCAGTATACTTCATTAGTAGTAGTACATGAACAGGGGAACGCGTTTGGTAGAATTTCCAAATGGCCGCTTTGTTATGTGACAATCAGAAGTAAATAATTAGTTCCTCAGAAGATGCTAATATCTTCCCATATTTGAAAACTGAAACTTAATGATTACGAAGCCATCAAGGCAAGTATAGAGATAAAAGTATAAATAGATAATATTACAGCCCACTTCAATTGTATTTCTCGTTTATCATCTCAATATTATGGTATAATAGTTTCGAATGCTTCAAATGTAGGTGTTGGCATACTTTCTATAGTTCTGCTTGTGAGTATCTCTTGGCTCTACTTGGTGATGAAGAAAAGAAAGCTCATCAAAATGAAGGGTGTTATGCCTGGGAAATCAAGGGCTGACGTGGGAAATCACGTGATGGAGTGTGACCTGCTTCCGTTAGAACGGTAAGCGCACGTCAGGCCTGCCAGACCCTGTAGCTTCCACGTGTCCATTCCCTGCTCCAAATCGCGTGAAATCAGCTTGGAAGGTGGGCAATGTGACGTAAAGCCGGATTTTGCCCTAACATTCGCACCAACCCACGGATTTAATGATGATTACTTGCACTCACCTCACTATAAAAAGGGGAAGACCCCTTCATTGGGGGGATTTTTGGCCTTTTTACACTCTGAACTAGCTTTCTCTCTCTCTCTCTCTCTGGTATCTTTGTGTTTACTTTTCCCTAATCATTTGTAAGTCCGTCCTCTGTTGCGACCTGACCCACAATACTAATACAACTATCAGCGGATGTAGGACTTGCTACCTTAGCATCCGAACCACTTTAAAAAGCTCTCATTATTGCATTTGCTCTACACGTTATCAATACCCATGTGTGTCTCTTGGCCAACCAACGTTACGCATGTGTCGATTAGTTGGTGTCAAAATCACACATCAACAAAGGGGAAGTTTTTTCAACAAAACGGAAGTTTTTTCAACAAAACGGTGGTTCTCTTTTGCAACAGCAACTCTCCAAACGAAATGGGTCTTCTGATACTGCAAAAATCTACACTGTTGAAGAACTCAAGAATGCTACCGGTAACTATGATGAAGATAGAATCATTGGCCGAGGAGGATTTGGCACAGTATTTAAGGGATTTTTATCAGATAATACCCCAATTGCCACAAAAAAAGTCTAAAGTGACAGATCAAGGCCAGACTGAACAATTTGTAAATGAGGTAGTTGTGCTCTCACAAATCAACCATAGAAATGTGGTTAACTTTTGGGTTGTTGTTTAGAGACTGAAGTCCCTTTACTAGTTTATGAATTTATCAATAATGGCACCCGCTTTGAACATATTCATGACAAAGACAAGGCACCCGCCATGCCTTGGGAAACACGTCTAAGAATAGCAGCAGAAACAACAGGAGTGCTATCCTATTTGCACTCAGCTGTTGCGACTCCAATTATACATAGAGATATAAAGTCCACCAACATACTCTTAGACCACAGCTTCACAGCAAAAGTGTCTGATTTTGGAGCTTCAAAGTTGGTTCCAATTGATGAAACTCAATTGTTGACAATGGTACAAGGAACACTTAGGTACTTAGACCAGAATACTTGCATACTAGTCAACTGACAGAAAAAAGTGATGTCTATAGCTTTAGAGTTGTCCTTGTGGAACTAATGACAGGAAAGAAGGCACTTTTGTTTGATAGGACTGAGAAGGAGAGAAGTCTGGTTATGTACTTCATAACTTCACTGAAACAGGGCTGCTTATTTGAAATTGTTGAGAAGGATAGAGTAAACGATGGGAATAGAGAGCAGGTGAAGGAAGTGTGTGAGATTGCGAAAATGTGCTTAAGAGTCAAAGGGGGTGAGAGGCCTAATGAGAGAACTAGCAATAGAATTAGATGGATTAAGAATGATGCATGATAAACACTCGTGGGATGTTAATCCTGAACTGGTACCAGAAGAGACAGAGTACCTGCTTTGTGACACCTCCAACGCTTATCAAAGTGGTGATGCCAGGGGTTTAATTGTGCCTGGGTTTGACAGCATCATTGGAGATCACGTACTAGTGGACTTCGGTGATGGGAGGTGATTGTTGCACCATGTTATACTATACCGTAATACTTCATATAAAAGTAATTTTAATGTAATTATAAAAAAATTTATTCCTTACTTAAACTAGTTTTAAATAAAAATAAACTATATATTGTAATAAATTATAATTTTTCTTAGTTTCGTCTTAAAGAATTTATCTCTATGTAGTAATAATTATATTTATATTAAAAAATATATATATTATATTATATTAAAGGTTTACCTTAAAATCACAAGTATTTTCTATCTACTTCATAAGATATTTTTGCTTCTAATTGGGGTTTAATTCTTTTATTTTGGCAACTCAACACAAATTTTTTCTGTCAATTGTTCGAGTATTAACTTTGGGTAACATGGTTGACTTGCTAGAAGAAAAAGGAAACATATCACCTGAAGTCGTCGAAGATGGCATGAGTTGTGTCATACAATTTTTCATTTAAAACATTCTTTGTCAAAATCCCAAATAACTCATTTTATATTTGATGGGCTTCAGGCCCAATTTTCCTTGCAAATATAACCAATTCTTGTATGAGTGTTGCTATTCAAGTCCTATCAAAACTTTTTAGAACGAATAGAGTCAACAAATGAGGTTGTTTCAGTAACAATTCATAGACGAAAAAATGACAAAAAAGAATTCACTCATTCCCATTAGATATCCCTCGTATTTTTAGTATTCTTGCCATACAAGTGATAAATTATTAATAATTTCATGAAATAGAAAAAATTGAGAGGTAGTATAAAACTATAAATTCATTGAATAGCGTGATTCCGTGATACCATCTAATATTATATCCAATTCCATGACATGGACAAAATTAATTGCAACATACTTCCGTATTTTAGAACTTCAAAATCATTAATGGGAGCATTGAATTGGCTTGGTCCTCCTGGCCCCAGTCACGGCATCCCACCAACCATATCGATCGACGTAATTAATTTAAGCAATTCCATATATTAGTGGTCCAGACCAGACTGCAGACCTTGGCAAGAGAAAAAAAGTCTTGCATGTATCAAAAATTGCAGTCCATACTTTAGCACTGAATGGATCTAGGGGTGAGCGGTTCGCACTGCACTTTTCGAGGAACCGGAAGCCGGAAGCAGATCAGTGCTAGGTTCCCAAAAAAGGAACCGGAACCGGAACCGCACAGATGGGTTCTTCAATTCAAGGAACCGGAACCTAAAATGCAGGTTCGGTTCCTTTTCAGGTACCCTATAAAAAATCAATTACCCCCTATTAGTTTAAAAAATAACAAAAACACCTTATAAGTTTACAAATACACCCCTAACAAATTTTCGTTATTCATTCATTTGTGTCCAATGTAACTCATAGCCTGTAATCTCTAAGCAACGCTTGAATTCAATCAATTCATCACAATTCACATAAAATTCGTTAATCAAAACCAAAACACAAATAATTATTCATCACAATTCACATAAAATAACTTCACCAAAATCATTTAAACAAACAATAATTCTTAATACTAATTACTAACATTGCCATTTGCCACGGGTCTATTTGATAAGTTAATAAATTATTAATGTTTATAAATTTATTAATTTAATGTTATAATTGGTTAATTGGGTATTTATAATATACCAAATATAATTTAGTAAATTTAATATTAGAAACAAGTAATGTTATAATTAAATAAGTGATCATACTACAATGTAAATTGTAATGTTATAATTAATTAAGTGATCATACTACAATGTAAATTGTAATGTTATAATTAATTAAGTAATATATTATTTAATTATAATGTAATATTATAATTAATTAAATTGTTAATCATTTAATTAAGTATTATAATATTGTTTATAATAGAATGTTATAATTAATTAAATAATCATACCATAAATTTATAATATAATATTATAATTAATAAAATTATAATAATTCGATTAAATATTGTGCAAATTAGTAAATTACTAATGTTTATAATATAATATCATAATCAATTAAGTAATCATTTAATTATGTAATGTTATATTAATTATATGATCATACTATAATAGTATAATGTAATGTTATAATGAATTAAGTAATCATACTACAAATCTATAATTTAATATTATAATTAATTAAATTTCAAATCATTTAATTAATATACTAATGTTTATAATGGAATGTTATAATTGATTAAGTAATCATATTACAAATATATAAAGTAATGTTATAATTAATTAAATTTTTAATCGTTTAATTAAGTAATGTAATAGTATAGTAAATTACTAATGTTTATAATGTAATGTTATAAATTCATAACTAATTAAGTAATTATGCAATCATTTAACTATATAATGCTATAATTGAGTAAGTGATTATAATATAATGTAATATAATAATATTATAATTTAATTGAGTAATTATTTAACTATAATGTAATGCTTAATTAATGTTTATAAGGTAATGTTATACTTAATTAAATTTCTTATCATTTAATTAAGTATTGTAATACTGTTTATGTAATAAATTAGTAATTACTAATGTTTAAAATATAATATCATAACTCATAATCAATTAAGTAATTATTTAATTATGTAATGTTATATTAATTATATGATCATACTATAATAGTATAATGTAATGTTATAATGAATTAAGTAATCATACTACAAATCTATAATTTAATATTATAATTAATTAAATTTCAAATCATTTAATTAATATACTAATGTTTATAATGGAATGTTATAATTGATTAAGTAATCATATTACAAATATATAAAGTAATATTATAATTAATTAAATTTTTAATCGTTTAATTAAGTAATGTAATAGTATAGTAGATTACTAATGTTTATAATATGATGTTATAAATTCATAACTAATTAAGTAATTATGTAATCATTTAACTATATAATGCTATAATTAAGTAAGTGATTATAATATAATGTAATATAATAATATTATAATTTAATTGAGTAATTATTTAACTATAATGTAATGCTTAATTAATGTTTATAAGGTAATGTTATACTTAATTAAATGATGAGATAATTAATTAAATTTCTCATCATTTAATTAAGTATTGTGCTAATGTTTATGTAGTAAATTAGTAATTACTAATGTTTAAAATATAATATCATAGTTCATAATCAATTAAGTAATTATTTAATTATGTAATGTTATATTAATTATATGATCATACTATAAATAATATAATGTAATGTTATAATGAATTAAGTAATCATACTACAAATCTATAATTTAATATTATAATTAATTAAATTTCAAATCATTTAATTAATATACTAATGTTTATAATGGAATGTTATAATTGATTAAGTAATCATATTACAAATATATAAAGTAATGTTATAATTAATTAAATTTTTAATCGTTTAATTAAGTAATGCAATAGTATAGTAAATTACTAATGTTTATAATGTAATGTTATAAATTCATAACTAATTAAGTAATTATGTAATCATTTAACTATATAATGCTATAATTAAGTAAGTAATCATAATATAATGTAATATTATAATATTATAATTTAATTGAGTAATTATTTAACTATAATGTAATGCTTAATTAATGTTTATAATGAAATGTTTATAAGATAATGTTATGATTAATTAAATTTCTTATCATTCAATTAAGTATTGTGCTAAGTTTATATAGTAAATTAGTAATTACTAATGTTTAAAATATAATATCATAACTCATAATCAATTAAGTAATTATTTAATTATGTAATGTTATATTAATTATATGATCATACTATAATAGTATAATGTAATGTTATAATGAATTAAATAATCATACTATAAATCTATAATTTAATATTATAATTAATTAAATTTCAAATCATTTGATTAATATACTAATGTTTATAATAGAATGTTATAATTGATTAAGTAATTATATTATAAATATATAAGGTAATGCTATAATTAATTAAATTTTTAATCGTTTAATTAAGTAATGTAATAATATAGTAAAATAGTAAATTACTAATGTTTATAATGTAATGTTATAAATTCATAACTAATTATGTAATTATGTAATCATTTAACTATGTAATGCTATAATTAAGTAAGTGATCATAATATATAATGTAATATAATAATATTATAATTTAATTGAGTAATTATTTAACTATAATGTAATGTTTAATTAATGTTTATAATGAAATGTTTATAAAGTAATGTTATAATTAATTAAATTTCTTATCATTTAATTAAGTATTGTGCTAATGTTTATGTAGCAAATTAGTAATTACTAATGTTTAAAACATAATATCATAACTCATAATCAATTAAGTAATTATTTAATTATGTAATGTTATAATTAATTATATAATCATACTATAATATAATGTTATAGTGAATTAACTATTAAATAATCATACTATAAATTTTTAATGTAATATTATAGTTAATTAAATTTTTAATCATTTAATTAAGTTTGTACTAATGTTTATAATAAAGTCAATTAATTAAGTAATAATCAATTAATGTAATGCTATAATTAATTATACTATAAATCAATTAAGTAATGTTATAAAATTATAATTAATTAAGTAATCATTTAACTATAATGTAATGTTATAATTGATTAAGTATGATATTTAACTAGTAATTAAATTTATTAATGTTTATCAATTTATCATATATAATTAATTAATTACTAATTTATTATAGATATACTTAGAACTTGATAATTGAAGTAAATAACTAAATATATTATTACCCAATCAAATATACTATTTTATTCAAAAATAATTCTTTTAATAACATTAAAAATGTAAAACACTTTTAATTGGATCATAATTCCAATTATTCACTTAATTGATCAAAACTTTAATATTAATATATTATAATATATTAAAGCTTTTAATATGGTATAATTTATATGTAATAAGTATAATTGCATTCATATATTTATTTAATTAGGTTATTCTAAAAATTTAACTTTTTCTATTTTAAATTTTTTTATATGTAAAATAATAGAAACTCCCCCATTATTTACATTTCACAAATATTTCATTATAGTCCAGGTTCCAAAATAAGTTATAAACAGGTTCCAATATAGGTTCCAAAACGAGGTTCCGGGAAACGAGTTCCAAAGCGAGGTTCCAAACGAGGTTCCAAAACGCAGGTTCCAAACAGGGGTACCCTTTTTCACGAGGTTCGGAATTCCAGGTTCCGGTTCCTCCGAGGGGTAAGGCCTAAGGAACCGAGAACCTGCAGTAGTGGTTCCAAAAAATTGGAAGGCCAAGGAACCTACCCGCACGATACGAGGTTACCGGGTAGGTTCGGTTGAGGTTCCGGATTCTTACCCCGGTTCCGGTTCTACCCGCTACCCGTGCTCACCCCTAAATGGATCCTAAGGATTGTAAGACACCATATTTTCATCATTGATACTCTGTAAACTTTATTACATTTATGTTACAAAGTTGGAAGGGTGTCATTTTATGTTCATCCATTTCATCTCCGAAGATGGGATTTTGATGATCACTTGAACCTGTTTCCAGGTAAAGATATACATGTTGCCGGACGTCGAACATTAAAAACTTGGATAAATTATTAAAAAACTTTCTTATTAGTAACACCGCCCCATTCTATTACACAGAGAAGCAAACAAGAAAAGTGCAATTATAAACTTCGAACTGGAGTCCAGCGTAGAATCCTTAAAACACTTAATTGATCGATCGATCTGCTATTATTTAGAGTACTTAGCCATGAGGCGGAGAGCATTTTTCTTGTGCATGGCTAGACCTGGTAGAACATCAAAATCTAAGTCTTCCTTCTTCATCCCAGCCACCATTTCCCAATCAAATTTGTATAGAAGATTAGCAAGTGCAAGGTCCACAGTCGCAATTCCCATGTATAAACCTGGACAAATTCTTCGACCAGCACCAAATGGTATTAGCCCAAAGTGTTGCCCTTTAAAGTCAATAGAACTCCCTATGAACCTCTCAGGATAAAATTCTTCTGGGTTCTCCCAAGCTTCAGGGTCCCTTCCTATAGCCCATGTATTCACAAGAACGAGTGTTTTAGCCGGTATTTCATACCCCTCTATGATGCACTTTTCAATTGTTTCTCTTGGGACCAAAAAAGGAACTGTTGGTTGCAGTCTCATTGTCTCTTTCACTACAGCTTTAAGATAAGGCAGATCCTGGACATCATCTTCATCGACAAAACCTTTGTTTCCAACTACAGACCTAATTTCTTCTTGAACTTTCTTCATTATTCTAGGATTTTTCATCAGGTAGGTCGTTGCCCAAACCACGGTAGCTGCACTGGTGTCTGTACCAGCAACAAATACATTCTGCAACGAAGAAAAATTAATAAATCAGAAGAAGAATAATAATTGCAGTTTGAAGCTAATTAAAAGATATATATAGTATATGAAAACTAAATAAAGTTGAGAAATTTTGCTTTATGACCGAGTAATATAATACCATGAGCACTGCTTTGATGTGATCGGAAGTGAGGTCAATTTTAAATCCACGCTCTTTTCGTACTTGCAGTAGAACATCAATTATATCCTCTTGATCATTCTTTGGTTTCTTGGGATCTAAATGCTCCTCGATGAGTTCCTGGTAGAACTTATCAAATTCCTTGAAATTGTTTTGGAGACGACTTACCATTCCTGTGAGTTTGTCAACCCAGCCCATGAATGGAAAATAATCTGAATAAAAGAAACTTACGAACAAGGCCTGAGTTTCATTAAGTAGAGCATGAAATCTACTTTTTTCAGTTCCTTCGTCTTCATACCTCTTGCCAAAACCAATTCTGCAAATAATGGTGCTAGTAAGAAACATCATTTGCTCACTTAAGTTGACAGGTTTTGAGGCAGCAGCTGATTTTGAGATCTTTTCAATCATACGGGAAACTTCATCTTCCCTAATTGGACGAAAATCAGCCACTCGGTTAGAATTGAAGAGATGAACCACGCATATTTTTCTTATCTCTCTCCAATAATCATCATATGGTGAAAAAGCCAAATCTAACCCATTGTAAGATAACTTTTGCTGACCAATTAAGGCAGGCCTACTGCAAAATACAAGGTCATGGGTCTTCATAACTTCTTTAGCCATTTTTGCCGATGAAACTATTAGGGTTGGCACGTAACCAAGCCGCAAGGACATGAGGGGTCCATACTTTTGAGAGAGTTTCCACACATTTTTAGGTTTTGAACCATCAAACTGGTGCAAATTTCCGATTAAGGGAAGACCTCGGGGGCCAGGTGGCAAACGAATTCTTTTGGGTGTTTTTTGTTTTTGGAGAAGAAACAAGAGGAAGATAGGAAGAAACAGAAGGATGATTAGCAGTGCCATTTTGTTATGTGTTTCTGCAATAAAACAAGTGCAAAACCAGAACCTCAATATATAGACTTCAGGCCTTCTTAGACAAAGGTAAATTAAAGAATTATGCCATTCAACATATTGTGGTTATTGGAGCAGTTTCAAATTTTAACTCTCTTTACATAAAATATTTCTATTTGGACCATTGAAATTGTCTTTAATTACTAGAAATCCTATAGGCTATAAGTTTTCTATCGGAAAATGGCTTGTGCCGATGGTGAGTTTTCGTTTGGTTGGGAAAGCACGTACGCATTGGAGAGGGATGGTGATGGCAAAACTGAGAAAGTCTACTTCGAGCCACGTGTTTTCATTTGATGATAGCCAACACATATTGGCTTTGAATGACTGTTCAACACGTAGCAATTGGAGAGGCCACGATGCATATTGAAACAAAAGAGAAAATAGATGAAGATAAAACGAAAAGACAGAAGAAGGAAATCAAAGACAAAACAGAAGAGAAAGCGACATGCTATAATTAGCTTGTTTGTATACTAGTGAATATTTATATTTATATGTTTTATGATTATTAACAATGAAAATATCTTTTTCAAGCAACAACTCTCCTATTATTTATTTATTTAATATAGCTAAATGTTTTAGAGATATATAAGGGGCCCATTTGATAGGTTCCATACATATACTGGTTGGGATACGTGTATCATCCTACCGTCCCGAAATGGAATCTTCTCATCTCATGCGGACTGTCTTTTGTCTTTACTCATTACCCTAGTCTCTGTCTCTGTCGATCATTTTACTCATCTATCTATACCGATTACAAACAAATCTTATAAAAAGTAAAATGATAAAAAATAAATAAAAGAATAAATTTTTGCTTCACTTTTTTTTTTAATTTTTTAACACGTTACTTTGTGCTAAAATCTTTATAAGATTTTTTTGTAATTGTAAGGATTACTCATTTGTTTAACCTTTATTTATGCATTTATATTAAGTAAGTTGTTGATACAAATTAATCTTTACAAACTATCAAGTTCAATTTATTTAATTTAAAACTATTTTTATTTTAAATACATCAACTTATATGAGAAAAATTATATATAATGTATTATTCATTGATATTTGACTTTTAAAATGTTAGTTTCTTTTTCTTTTTTCTTTCTTTTTTTAATTTCTGGTTAAAGTTCTTAATTGTTTTTTGTTACAAGTTTTAATTACCATTCAATGTTCTAAACATATTCAATATAAACAATATGATTTTATATACTAAGCAAAAGACAATATTAGTTTATATAGAGTGCAGCATTCTCTCATTAAATGCACTAAATCCGAGTTAAATTGTGAATTTATATTAAAGTGTGATAAAATCTTTTAAATGATGTGAGTTTATTTTAAAGTGTGTAGCGAACTCTCTTTTATATATATATATATATATATATATATATATATATATATATACCAACGACTCGCACTTGTAAAATACTAAGCTGTTCTTAGAATTTATACGAATGATTAGGATAATCAAATGTAAAGATTAAATAATAAATGAAAGATGGTTTATTATTTTGACATACAAATATGTTTAATCAATTAATTGAAAATTTCGGGAGAAGTATCCTCCTGTACGCCTGGGGATTTCTTCATTGCCATAATTGGTTCGCTCAAATTCGAAACCGCGAGCCATTTGCTATTGCGATACCGATTAGTCAGAGATTTTCTGATGAAGAACAGACACTAAATCAGACCCTCCTTCTAGCGTCAAACTGTTGATGCTTGATTTTAAACACAAACTACTCGCACGTGTGAAATACTAAGTGGACTAAGAAGACACACATGATATGGGAATATTAAATTAAGTAAGGGGTGAGAGGCAATGTTTAAAGTGGTTTGGATGCTCAAAAGTGAATCCTACGTCCACTGCTATTGTATTTACAAGAGGATAAAGGTCAGGTCGCGTTCAGTGAGCTATGCTACCGTTTGGAGAGAATACAAGAGAGAGAGAGAGAGAGAGAAAGCAAGCTATTTTAGAGTAAAATTAGTCAATCCCGCAAATGAGAGGGAATGCCTCTATTTATAATGGGAGAAACCAAGGTAATGATTACTAAATCTATAGGTGGCTAGGTACCGTGCAGATCCTTCTCTGCGTCCCATTGTTCACCTACCCAAGGGATTTCCTCGACTTATGCAGGGCTTGGACACGTGGACGATTTCCAACCACCTGCTAGCTTGGCACTCACCTACTGTCCTGACAGAGGCATGCCACTTGCGCCATTACGTGACGTGATTGCGTTTGGACGGTCACAAATCCTTCTCAAGTTCTGATCATCCCATGCTGACAAGACTCCACGTCAGCCTTTCTTTTTCAGGCATAACATATTTATATAACAAAGTAAAGAAAAAATACACCAAGTTTAAACATATTCATTTATCTACCTTTTAATTGAATGCTTTACATATGATTACCATAGACATTATGTTAATCTTCATTAATGTCAGTATCTATCTAGGGACGTTATATATATATATATATATATATATATATATATATATATATATATATATATATATATATATTTTTTTTACTTCTCAACAGCCTAACAGAAAGAAAAAAGAAAGTTATTAAGAGTGAATATTAATTAAAAATGTTTTTAAAATGTTAATATAAATCATAATGTTTTTAATATGCACCAGATTAGGTTTTCATGGGGATCCCCATCCCCATTTGAGACTGAATTGGGCAATTCAATGATGGGGCCGTGGATAGAAATCCCATACTTATTTGGTGATAGAGATAGAGATAGTAATTCCGCCCCAATCGTCATCCCTAATTTTCACCCTATCATATTTTTAATATGATCCCATTAATAATAAATACTTCGTTAAAAAGTGTTAATATGTGTGTTGGGATTTGAGTTGTGAGGGACATGTTTAATTAAAGTGTAATACTACAATGATAAGTCATTCTTCCTAATTTTTTCTTATAAATCGGACGTGTTAGTTTATAATGAGTCTCATTTATCTAACAATGAGTCTCGTTTGATCAAATACGAGTTGATCAATTGCGAGATGTCACATTTCGTTTGTGAGAGAAAATTATGAGAATTGTTTATCAACCTATCTTTATTTTTAACTAAACAAATTCTGAATATGGGTGGTTCAAACCTTGGCAAGAATATAGGATATGTATTAAAAAAAATCTTGTATTTGAAGAATTGTGAAAAAAAAATTGCGAGAATTAAGATAATTTTGGGAGAAAAATCTAGAACCACTGTTAACTGAATTACCGGAACTGTTGAATACAGATCTGAGCGGGATTACAAATGACTGTTGTTTACACAATTACAATAAAGTCCAATTACTTCTGAAACTTAACACATTGGTCCTTCGCAAATGTGCAGGCACAAGAATGAGGTCATCCTCATTCGGACGGCTTGTTTTGGAGTTGAGAATACAGGGACAGTTGTCCTTCCTTTAGGAATGGGCGTCCCAGATTTTCTAGAAGTCATCCTCCTTGGAACAACTTGTTCTGGAGTTGGGACGGACGTCCCTCTTCATAGGGACGGGCGTCCCTTGCTTCTGCTACATTTTGCTCAATAGCATTGAATAGATCTTTAGCATTGTAAGACAATATTATCACTGTTACTGTTAATATATCAACTCTTCATTAACAAACTCTATCATAATAGGGTCAATAATGCTAAACATACAAAATTAGAATCCCAACTTTGCATCCTCAATGATATGGCAAGTTATCTGTCAACACCACCTTGATTTTAGCATAATGAGATAAATAAATAATTTCTATATAATTAATCTGGTGTTGACACATAAATTATCACGTCATTTGAGATACAAAATTAAGATTTCAACTTTGTATATATAACATTACTATAATTTTATATAGTTGATGGGTGTTCAATTAATGTTCATCAATTTTATCACTGTAGATGGAATTTTAATGATCCCTTTGAACTTGTTATTTTTATTGGTAAAAGATATATTTTTGAACCTGTTATTATTATTGGTAAAAGATATAAAGTAATGTTATACTTACAGTGAAATCTTACAAAGATCTTTATACAAAATGATGTAGTAAAAAATAAATAAAAGAGTGAATATAATGAGTTTGACTTTTTGTTTCACTCTTTCATTCATTTTTTACTACTTCATTTTGTATAAAAATCTTTGTAAGATTTATTTGTAAATATAGTATTATTGAAAGATATATACATGTTGCCAAACAACGTCACATAAACTTGGATAAATTATTAAAAACTTATTTATTAGTAACACCAACCCACTAAAAAAATAGTGCTATTATAACTTTCGAACTGGAGTCAAGGGTAGAATCGTTCAGATTCGTCAACATTAAACACTTAATTGATCTTTTTTCTATTAATTATAGTACTTAGCCATGAGACGGAGAGCATTTTTCTTGTGCACGGTAATACCTGGTAGAACATCGAAATCTAAGCCTTCCTTCTTCATCCCAGGCACAGTTTCCCGATCAAACTTGTAAAGAAGATTAGCAAGTGCAAGGTCCACAATCGCAATTCCCATAGATAAACCCGGACAAATTCTTCGACCAGCTCCGAATGGTATTAGCTCAAAGTGTTCCCCTTTAAAGTCAATCGAACTCCCTATGAATCTCTCAGGACAAAATTCATCGGGATTCTCCCAAGCTTCGGGTCCCTTCCTATGGCCCATGTATTCACAAGAACGAGTGTTTTAGCCGGTATTTCATTCCCCTCTATGATGCACTTTTCAATTGTTTCTCTTGGGACCAAAAAAGGAACTGTTGGTTGCAGTCTCGTTGTCTCTTTCACCACGGATTTAAGATAAGGAAGATTCTGGACATCATCTTCATCTACAAAACCTTTGTTTCCAATTGCAGACCTAATTTCTTCTTGAACTTTCTTCATTATTCTAGGATTTTTCATCAGGTAGGTCATAGCCCAAACCACGGTAGCTGCACTGGTGTCTGTGCCAGCAACAAATTCATTCTGCAACAAAGAAAAAGAAAATAACTAAATGAATGAAAAATATAAATTGTACTTTGAAGCTAATTAAAAATCAACTCGTTGCCGTCGGATTTGCCACCACGTGGTGATATACTTGCCAACTTCAGTATTGAGCGTACAGCATGTGTTTTACGTACGGAAAATAAAGGGCTAATATCATCCAAAACAAAGGGCCCAATCTAACTTTTTTTTTTTTTTTGTTTTTTTGTAATGTAGTATTAGGTAATGCATCAGTTCCAATCTTTATAGAAAGACAATAAAATTTCATTGGAAGAGAAGAATAAATTATTAGACACTTTGACAATGGGAATGGAAATTTTTTGTCATGTTCAATGCTGTCAAGAAACGGATTAAAGCCGTGGAAAATTAGCTAAAAAATGATTCCTTTGATTTTATCGAATGATTAACGATAAGGTATATAGAGATGTGCAAAATATTTCTAGATTTTAGCTTTCACACGCAACAATAGACGCTAGTAGAATAAGATAATGCTGATCTGATAGGCAAAGCTGAAATGCTTTGTCATTGATACTGACTTGGATTACTTACAAAGACTTGGGCTGCTGATTGTACAATACTAATTCTTATATTCACTCACACCCCTTCAAGCTTAATTGCCTGGGATATAAATTAAGTTTGCTTCTTAAGAATTCAAATTGTTCAACTGTAAGAGGCTTGGAAAAGGTTGACAGAATCTTTACTGGATTTTCCGGCTAAATGTCTTTGTTGTCGGCAGCTTCTCCATGTCCATCGTTATATAAATCAGACGACAATCTATCCAAGGGAGTCGATAGTGATGCTAGACTCATTATTGGCGATGACCAGTATTATTGTTGTCGGCAGCTCAACGGTGATACGCCGACCGTTTTGTTCTATTAGTATTATTTTAATAATTTTAATATTTATAAAAATATTTTTTGACAATTTTTTAGTTTAAAAGTTTGGGTTATCGCAGATGAAACGGGTGGGGGGTATGTGATTAATTTTGGTTTAATAGTGCAGAGTTCTCCGCGCTTTTAATATTGTTCTCTCCTTCTAACCCAGCCAAACAGGGTTTAGTTTTAAAATAGTCGTCATAATCCCTTTAATGCAGTCCAATCCCGTGAACCAAACGTACTCTAAGCATACAAAAAAAAAGAAAAACTTTATTTCATTAATTACATAGACGCTAGCATCTACATAAAACAATTAAGAAGAACATTATTATAAGCATCGAATTGCAATCTACTGCTGGTGGAAGGTTCAGGAGCAACGTTGTTTTAACATAAAGTATGACAAATCTATGAGCTGTTATATCCAAGGATTTTCGGTGGTTAGAATTCAATACAACTTGCATAATTAATATACTTTGAAAATACTATAATTAAAATGTGATCTCAACCATTCAAATACTATCATTTCCTTTTATGTATGGGCTGGTTGGACTTTCTCTGGGCTTTGTTATTTCCTTCTGAGCCGGGTTTTTTTGTTCCTCTTACAAAATGTGGCTATTACAGATACGGTTATATCTTTATTGAAAGAATCCTTTCTGTGATAAAAGTATATTTGTTATTTAACATCCAATTTTGTTTTTCATACGTGTCAGTAGGATATAGGATAATATACCATTTATGTTTCTTAAACTTTAAGAAAAATGGGACTTCTTCAGTCCATTAGTGGAAATGAAAGCAACACATCAACAAATTACGCCTGTAAAGAAAACGCCAAGTGTTCTACTTCTGACGATGACAATTCCGGGTATCTTTGCGAGTGCAAAAGTGGTTACCGAGGGAACCCCTACCTCTCCAATGGTTGCCAAGGTACTTTTGTCTTAGATTAATTAAATTGCATTTTAATTCTAAATCTAAATCGTTTTTCTAAAGTGATTAACTTTCTTTCAATGGATTTTCAGACATTAATGAATGCGAGCATCCGGAACTTCATAACTGCACACATACATGTGTCAACGAAATAGGGAGTTATAGATGTGAGTGCCCCAAGGGCTACCACTGGAACCGAAGAGGTGATAGAAAAGGTTGTGAACCCAATCAATTTCCAGTCGTCAAGGTCTCTACTGGTAAGTTTCTGTACTGTATTACCATACATAGAAGATGCATTATTATGATAACTGACGCAATAGTTATGTATGTTGTATTACATGCTATAATTCATGTGTATTCAAGACTTCTTTTGTAGAAATTACTTCGAAGTAAAGTAGCGGTTAAGTTAAGCAATTGTATTTCTTGTTTATCATCTCAATAGTATGGTATAATAGTTTCGAATGCTTCAAATGTAGGTGTTGGCATACTTTTTATAGTGCTGCTTGTGAGTATCTCTTCTTGGCTCTACTTGGTGACGAAGAAAAGAAAGCTCATCAAAATGAAAGAGAAGTTTTCTCAACAAAACGGTAGTTTTCTTTTGCAACAACAACTCTCCAAACGAAATGGGTCTTCTGATACTGCAAAAATCTACAATGCAGAAGAACTCAAGAAGGCTATCAATAACTATGCTGAAGATAGAATCATTGGCCGAGGAGGCTTTGGCACAGTATTTAAGGGATTTTTATCAGACAATACCCCAATTGCCATAAAAAAGTCCAAAATAATAGATCAAAGCCAGATTGAACAATTTGTCAATAAGGTAGTTGTGCTCTCACAAATCAACCATAGAAATGTGGTCAGACTTTTGGGTTGTTTAGAGACTGAAGTCCCTTTACTAGATTATGACTATATCAATAATGGCACCCTCTTTGAACATATTCATGATAAAGACAAGGCACCCGCCATGCCTTGGGAAGCACGTCTAAGAAAGTAAGAATAGCAGCAGAAATAGCAGGAGTGCTATCCTATTTGCACTCAGCTGCTGCGACTCCAATTATACATAGAGATATAAAGTCCACCAATATACTCTTATACCACAGCTTCACAGCAAAAGTGTCTGATTTTGGAGCTTCAAAGTTGGTTCCAATTGATGAAACTCAATCGTCGACAATGGTACAAGGAACACTTGGATACTTAGACCCAGAATACTTTGCATACTAGCCAACTGACAGAAAAAAGTGATGTCTATGTAGTCCTTGTGGAACTAATGACAGGAAAGAAGGCATTTTTGTTTGATAGGCCTGAGGAGGAGAGAAGTCTGGTTATGTACTTTATAACTTCACTGAAATAGGGTTGCTTATTTGAAATTGTTGAGAAGGATACAGTAAACGATGAGAATAGAGAGCAGGTGAAGGAAGTGGGTGCGATTGCGAAAATGTGCTTAAGAGTCAAAGGGGATAAGAGGCCTACAATGAGAGAAGTAGCAATGGAATTAGATGGATTAAGAATGATGCATAAGCACTCGTGGGCTGTTAATCCTGAACTGGTACCAGAAGAGACAGAGTACTTGCTCTGTGACACCTCCAACGCTTATCAAAGTGGTGATGCCAGAGGTTTAATTGTGCCTAGGTTTGACAGCATCATTGGAGATCACGTACTGGTGGACTTCACTGATGGGAGGTGATTGTTGCATCATGTTATACTATACCGTAATATTTTATATAAAAATAATAAAAATAACTTTAAAGTAGTTATACAAATTTTTATTTCCAATTTGAATTAGTTATAAATAAAAACAAACTATACATGATAATAAATTATAATTTTTCTAAGTCCCATCTTAGGGAACTTATCACTACATAATAATAATTATATTTATATTAAAAAAAAATGTTATATTATATTAAAGGTTTACCTTAAAATCAAGAGTATCCTTTATTTACTTTATAAGATATTTTTGCTTCTAATTGGGGTTTAATTCTTTCATTTTGGTAACTCAACACAAATTTTTTATGTCAATTGTTCGGGTATTAACTTTAGGTGGCATGCTTGACTTGCTAGAGGAAGAAGGAAACATATTACTTGGGGGGCGTTTGGTTGGGGGTTATGTGAGATTATTGGGGTTAAGTCATCTTATATTACTAAATTATCATGTTTGGTTGTCAAGTAATATAAGATACCGATAATCTTCAAATGCCAATAGTGGTTATTAGTAGTAATATTAGAGGTAATCTGATTACTTCTATTTTCTTAAGTATTCTAAGATTATCAGGGTTATCTTTTTTTGTTACAATTTTATCCCTTATTAATAAAAATTTTGGACAATAATGCCCCTATTTTAAAATAAATTTACATTAATATCCTATTTCAATTTTACCCTTGTTTGATTAAAATTTTGGACAATAATGCCCTTATATTTAAAACAATTTACAGACCACCACTGCCACCCAGCCACCACCGCTGACAACGAGCCAATCACCACGAACCGCCACCGGAAAGTCGTCGGAGTCCCTAAAAAAGAACGAGATTCGGTGGGAGGCTCCCGAGAGGCTTCGATAAGGCCGTTTTCGGCCATATTGATGGCAGAAAACAGCCATATCAGGCCAGATCTGGGCGAGATCTGGGCGAAATAGATTTGATTGCTAACGGCCAGGTGCATGGTTGTTGACGACCAGATCTCGCCCAGATCTGGCCATATCGGAGCCTCTTGATCACGGTGAGCTACTCACGGGGACTTTTGGAGACTTCCGGTGGTTTGCGGCGGCGACGGCAGGAGGTGGGGGTGATTTCATCATAAATTAAAGTTTTATATAAGCGGAGTGTTTTAGCTAAATATGAAATATTGGGGGTTAAAAGAAATTATTCAAAAATTAATAATAAAAATAATATTATATTAATATTTAAAAAAGGGACAATTTAATAATTTTGATAAATAACCCACCAATTTATTCCCCATAACAAAACATATTAATATAACATACCCACCAATTAACCAAACATATTTTCTTAAAGATTCTCAATAATCTTCAAGGTAATCTATTTTTTCAGTAATTCAATATTTCTAATAATCTAACATTCTCTGAACCGAACGCTCCCTTGAAGTTGCTGAAGATGGCGTGAGTTGTGTCATATCAATTTTTTTTTTATAACATTCTTTATCAAAATCCTAAATAACTCATTTTATATTTGATGGGCTTCAGGCCCAATTTTCCTTGCAAATGTAACCAATTCTTGTATGAGTGTTGTTATTCAAGTCTTATCAAAACTTTTTAGATCTAACAGAGTCAACAAATGACAAAAAAGAATGCACTCATTCCCATTAGATATCTCTCATATTTTTTGTATTCTTGCATACAAGTGATAAATTCATTGAATAGCGTGATTCCGTGATAGTTGATGCCATCTAATATTATATCCAAACATGGACATAATTAATTGCAACATACTTCCGTATTTAGAATTTCAAAATCATTAATGGGAGAGGTATATGTTGGTTGTTGGATGCATTGCATTGGCCCCAGTCACGGCATCCCACTAACCATACCGATCGACGTAATTAATTTAAGCAATTCCATATATTAGTAGTCCAGACCAGACTGCAGACCTTGGCAAGAGAAAAAAAGTCTTGCATGTATCAAAAATTACAGTCCATACTTTAGTACTGCACGGATCATAAGGATTGTAAGACACCATATTTTCATCATTGATACTCTGTAAACTTTATTACATTTATATTACAAAGTTGGAAGGGTGTCATTTTATGTTCATCCATTTCATCTCCGAAGATGGGATTTTGATGATCACTTGAACCTGTTTCCAGTTTCCAGGTAAAGATACACATGTTGCCGGACGTCGGACATTAAAAACCTGGATAAATTATTAAAAAACAACCTGGATAAATTATTAAAAAACTTTCTTATTAGTAACACCGCCCCATTCTATTACACAGAGATGCAAACAAGAAAAGTGCAATTATAAACTTTGAACTGGAGTCCAGCGTAGAATCCTTAAAACACTTAATTGATCGATCGATCTGCTATTATTTAGAGTACTTAGCCATAAGGCGGAGAGCATTTTTCTTGTGCATGGTTATACCTGGTAGAACATCAAAATCTAAGTCTTCCGTCTTCATCCCAGCCACCATTTCCCAATCAAATTTGTATAGAAGATTGGCAAGTGCAAGGTCCACAGTCGCAATTCCCATATATAAACCTGGACAAACTCTTCGACCAGCACCAAATGGTATTAGCTCAAAGTGTTGCCCTTTAAAGTCAATAGAACTCCCTATGAACCTCTCAGGATAAAATTCTTCTGGGTTCTCCCAAGCTTCAGGGTCCCTTCCTATAGCCCATGTATTCACAAGAACGAGTGTTTTAGCCGGTATTTCATACCCCTCTATGATGCACTTTTCAATTGTTTCTCTTGGGACCAAAAAAGGAACTGTTGGTTGCAGTCTCATTGTCTCTTTCACTACAGCTTTAAGATAAGGCAGATCCTGGACATCATCTTCATCGACAAAACCTTTGTTTCCAACTACAGACCTAATTTCTTCTTGAACTTTCTTCATTATTCTAGGATTTTTCATCAGGTAGGTCATTGCCCAAACCACGGTAGCTGCACTGGTGTCTGTGCCAGCAACAAATACATTCTGCAACGAAGAAAAATTAATAAATCAGAAGAATAATAATAATTGCAGTTTGAAGCTAATTAAAAGATATATATAGTATATGAAAACTAAATAAAGTTGAGAAATTTTGCTTTATGAACGAGTAATATAATACCATGAGCACTGCTTTGATGTGATCGGACGTGAGGTCAATTTTAAATCCACGCTCTTTTCGTACTTGCAATAGAACATCAATTATATCCTCTTGATCAGTCTTTGGTTTCTTGGGATCTAAGTGCTCCTCGATGAGTTCCTGGTAGAACTTATCAAATTCCTTGAAATTGTTTTGGAGACGACTTACCATACCTGTGAGTTTGTCAACCCAGCCCATGAATGGAAAATAATCTGAATAAAAGAAACTTACGAACAAGGCCTGAGTTTCATTAAGTAGAGCATGAAATCTACTTCTTTCAGTTCCTTCGTCTTCATACCTCTTGCCAAAACCAATTCTGCAAATAATGGTGCTAGTAAGAAACATCATTTGCTCACTTAAGTTGACAGGTTTTGAGGCAGCAACTGATTTTGAGATCTTTTCAATCATACGGGAAACTTCATCTTCCCTAATTGGACGAAAATCAGCCACTCGGTTAGAATTGAAGAGATGAACCACGCATATTTTTCTTATCTCTCTCCAATAATCATCATATGGTGAAAAAGCCAAATCTAACCCATTGTAAGATAACTTTTGCTGACCAATTAAGGCAGGCCTACTGCAAAATAAAAGGTCATGGGTCTTCATAACTTCTTTAGCCATTTTTGCCGATGAAACTATTAGGGTTGGCACGTAACCAAGCCGCAAGGACATGAGGGGTCCATACTTTTGAGAGAGTTTCCACACATTTTTAGGTTTTGAACCATCAAACTGGTGCAAATTTCCGATTAAGGGAAGACCTCGGGGGCCAGGTGGCAAACGAATTCTTTTGGGTGTTTTTATTTTTTGGAGAAGAAACAAGAGGAGGATAGGAAGAAACAGAAGGATGATTAGCAGTGCCATTTTCTTATGTGTTTCTAAAATAAAACAAGTGCAAAACCAGAACCTCAATATATAGACTTCAGGCCTTCTTAGACTAAGGTGAAGTAAAGAATTATGTCATTCAACATATTGTGGTTATTGGAGCAGTTTCAAATTTTAACTCTCTTTACATAAAGACAGAGAAGTGTTGCTGTCAAATTGTCAATGATATTAAAAAACAATGGTGAATTATTAAGAAATAATATATTTCTATTTGGACCATTGAAATTGTCTTTAATTACTAGAAATCCTATAGGCTATAAGTTTTCTATCGGAAAATGGCTTGTGCCGATGGTGAGTTTTCGTTTGATTGGGAAAGCACGTACGCATTGGAGAGGCATGGTGATGGTGAATCTGAAAAAGTCTACTTCGAGCCACATATTGGCTTTGAATGACTGTTCAACACGTAGCAGTGCATCATCCCTTACCAATTGGAGAGGCCATGATGCATATTGAAACGAAAGAGAAAATAGATGAATAAAAAACGAAAAGAGAGAAGAAGGAAAATAAAGAAAAGGAAATCAAAGACAAAACAGAAGAGAAAGCGACATGCCATTATTAGCTTGATTGTATACCAGTGAATATTTATATTTATATGTTTTATGATTTTTAACAATGAAAATATCTTTTTCAAGCAACAACTCTCCTATTATATATGCTTTTTATTTATTTATTTAATATAGATAAATGTTTTACAGGTATATAAGGGGCCCGTTTGATAGGTTCCATACATATAGTGGTTGGGATACGTGTATCATCCTACTGCCCGAAATGGATCTTCTCATCTCATACGGACTGTCTTTTGTCTTTACCCATTGTCCTCATCTCAGTCGATCATTTTACTCATCTATAACTTTCTGTAACCGGCAAAACTCAAGCGATTTGTTTCCGGTAAGATAAATTTTACAAAGGTTTACATCAAAAGTAAAATAACAGAAAATAGATAAAAGAATAAATTTTTGTTTCATTCTCCTATTCATTTTTTACCATATTACTATATAAGATTATTTTATAAATGTAAGTATTACTCATTTGTTTAATTTCTTTTATCCATTTATATTAAGTAAAGTTGTTGATACGAATTAATCTTTACATACTAGCGGGTTCAAATTTTATATGAGAAAATTTATATATAATATATTACTCATTTATATTTGACTTTTAAAATGTTTGTTTCTTTTTCATTTTTTTTCTTTACTTTTTTTATTTCTAATTAAAGTTCTTAATTATTTTTTGGTACAAGTTTTAATTACAATTCAATATCAAAACACATTAAATATAAAACAATATGATTTTATGTACACAGTATTAGTTTATATAGATTATAGAGTTAGAGTGCAGTATTATCTCATTAAATGCACTAAAACGCTAAATTCGAGTTAAATTATATATATATGCTGGTAATTGGAAACATAACTTGAATAGTTGAATTATTACTGACACATCATGTGTGCAGATACGTGAAATATAAAGCATATAAAATACATTAAATATGACTGAGAAGTTGCTCTAATTTGATCATTTTTTTTTTTTCAAATAACATAGTTCCGAGCCATAAGTTGGAGAGGATTCTTCTTATGCACGGTAACGCCAGGCAAAACATCAAAATCTAAGTCTTCCTTGCTCATTGCTGCTGGCATTTCCCAATCAAATTTGTAAACAAGATTTGCAAGTGCAAGCTCCACGATTGCAATTCCCATATATATCCCTGGACAAATTCTTCGGCCGGCACCAAATGGTATTAACTCAAAACTTTGTCCTTTTAAATCAATGGAACTGCCAATGAATCTATCAGGATTAAATTCTTCTGGGTTGTCCCAAGCTTCAGGGTCTCTTCCTATTGCCCATGCGTTCACATAAACCATTGTTTTAGCTGGTATTTCGTATCCATTTAGCCTACAATTTTCAGTTGTTTCTCTTGGGACCAGCAACGGAACAGCTGGTTGCAATCTCATTGTCTCTTTCACTACAGCCTTAAGATAAGGGAATTTCTGAACATCATCTTCATTTAGAAAACCCTGGTTCCCGATTTCGTATCTAATTTCTTCTTGAAGTTTTTTCATTGCTCTAGGATTCTTCATTAGGTAGGTCATGGCCCAAATCACCGTAGCAGCACCTGTCTCTGTCCCACCAACAAAAACGTTCTGCAAAGAAACATAACAACTGTTTCACCCAAAAAAAAAAAAATAATAATAATAATAACAACTAGTTAAGTTATGAATTAAAACTTAGACATATGGATATCAATGAGTTTGCGAAACTAGAATTTGGACTCAAAAAATTAAAATGGATGAACGTACCATGAGCACTCCTTTGATTTGATCCCATGTAATATCAATTTTAAATCCACGCTCTTTCCGAATTTGGAGTAGAACATCAATTATATCCTCCTGCGCAGACTTTGGTCTCCTTGGATCTAGATGCTCCGCAAGGAGTTCATCGTAAAATTTATCAAATTCGTTGAAATTCTTTTGGAGACGACTGATCATTCCGGTGAGTTTATCAACCCAGCCCATAAAAGGGAAATGATCTGCAAAAAAGAAGCTTCCAAACATAGCCTGTGTTTCACTAAGTAGCGCATGAAATCTGCTTCTTTCAATTCCTTCATCTTCATATCTCTTACCAAACGCAAGTCTACAAGTAATGGTGCTTGTAAGCAACATCATTAGTTCACTTAGGTTGACAGGTTTGGAAGCAACAACTGATTTCAATATTTTTTCAATCATACGGGAGACCTCATCTTCTCGAATTGGACGAAATTGTTGCACTCTGTTGGAGTTGAAGAGATGAATAACACATATTTTCCTCATCTCTCTCCAATAATCATTGTATGGTGCAAAAGCTAAGTCTACGCCCTGGTAAGATAATACATGTTGGCCAAGCAAAGAAGGCCTATTACAAAATATAAGGTCATGGGTTCTTAAGACCTCTTTAGCCATTTTTGCGGAGGATACAATTAGAGTTGGCACGAAACCAAGTCTTAAAGACATAAGAGGGCCATACTGTTTAGAGAGGTTCCAAAGATACCGTTGAGGGTTTGAGTTATCAAATTGGTGCAAGTTACCAATTAAGGGAAGACCTCGAGGGCCAGGAGGCATATGAACATTTTTGGTTGTTCTGTGTCTTTGAAAAAGAAACAAGAGGAAAATAGGAAGAGATAGGAGAATGATAAGCAAAGCCATTTTTCAGTACGGAGAACAATGCAGGCGGAAACCGCAATGGGATAACCTATCTATATATGGACTCTGAGGGAGTGGTGGGAATACAATGAACGTTGTGTAATAAGATATTATACTGTACTCCTTTTCTCTTTCATTTATCTTTAACAAAAATAGATTTTAAAATTGAATTTTGTTAAGTTAGCACATGGGTGATGTTAATACACTTGGGCGATTAATACCCATACTGATCCAGACGCTCTCACATAGAGTTGTCCCTCATGTGAACGTTCTCAAACTGGGTGAAGATATTAGTCGAGCCACTTAATTAATTAATGTACTTAGGCTCCAATTAGAGGACATTTTTTGTATTCTTCCTAAAGATCCTGGTTCATTATAAGTTTGTTTATTCTCTTCCGTGGTGAAGTAATGTTTGAAATCATGAATTAATTAGACGGAGAATTTGGACTAATAGTAGAAAATAGTCAATAATTATCGTAAACTTTTGTCAAAGCAATAAACACAATTAATGATAATTCTCCAAAATGTGTATAAAGCATAGTAATTCTGTAATAACAAATGTTGAATGCCTCTTCACGTGGGTACGCGGCTTAGCTCAGTAGCCAAGAACTTCGGAACAACTAAGACATGGGGGAGTCATATTTGACAAGTGAAAATGAGTTTGGGAGAAACGGTAGCTTTTGTGCCCGTGGCTGAACCCTGATTTGGGATTCATCGTCATCAGTCATTTCTCAGTCTATTTCTTTTTTTGATAAATTCAGTAATTGTATTAGGGAAAGAATAAAGAATTACAGCCCAGAAAGGGAGCATCCCTTTAGACACACAACCTTGGCATTCCCAAGTGACATGGCTAAGCAAAGGCTCAGAGGAGCCAAAAGAAACCTAAGCCAAAACGGCCAAGAACACACAGGGATAACAGAACCTACTAATTACACAAAAAGAGCCTGCAAAAGCCAAACAAATTTCCCTGTCTATTTCGAGAACATGATTTACGTTAATATAAAAATTAATGGTATTTTAAGCTTTAAATTAAAAGTCAACATTGGTCGTGAATATGGATATTAATTTCTTTTCTGTATTCGTTCCACTAAAATTAGAATGAAATATTATCTTTCGGCATCAATGAGAATGAAATATTATCGTTCTTTCGTCATCAATGACAATTTGAAATGAACCACCACGAGGTGTTTCAGTGTCAATTATGACTAGAGCTGGGCAAGGGACCGGTCCTTGCGGGCCCGTGGCTCAGGGCCCGTTGGGGCCCTGGTCCCAAATGGGACCCGATCCACTCATGGCACTGGGGCCCAGGTCCCAGCCCATGAGAAAAACCAGGACCCGGACCAGGCCTTAGGCCTGGTCAGGACTGGTCCCATGGGCCTAGGACCGGTCCTAGGACCAGTCCCATGGGCCTTGGACAATTTCATTTTCCCCCTTCAATTTTTTTTATATTTTGGGGATAAAACAAAATTTTATAGGAGGTTTTTAGTATTTTTTAGGGGTAAAATTTATAAATTTTATAAATTTTTTAGACCTGGAAGATTTTTTTTTTTAATAAATTTTGTAAAATTTCATTTTAACTCTCGTAATTTATATCTATTTAAAATTAACAGGGGGTTTTAATAATTTGGCAGGGGACTACATTGAAAATATACAAATTTTTTTTGGGCCCGGGCAGCCACGGGATCCCGGCCCCAGCCGAGCCTTGGAGGAGGGCCCGGGCCCTCCTCCTAAGGCCTGGTCCGGTTTTGGGACCAAGTCTCCTAGGGCTGGTTTTTAGAGCTGGGCTTTTGGGCCCGGTCCCAAATGCCCAGCTCTAATTATGACTTTTAAATGTATTACTTAAGAGGTCTTAAGTTTGATCCATCTAGATTGCGGATAAAAGTGGTCTCTGAAGGGATTTACCTGTCTGTCAACTTCAGGGTCTTGGGGGATTAGTTGAAGTATGCACAAGTTGGCCCAGACACCCCCAATCACTAAAAAAAAAATCACAATTAACTCTTTTAAACCACCACTGGGTGGTCTAATGGTCAACGAGGATTCATGGGTGTATTATTTAAGAGGTTTTAAGTTCGATCCATCTGAGTTGCTAATAGGGATAGCCACTGAAGAAATTTACCCGATTGTCAACTTTAGGGCCCCAAGAGATTAATTGAGGTGTGTGCAAGTTAGCCTGGACACCTCCGATCACCCTTACAAAAAAAAAAAAAAAAAAAAAAAAAAAAAGACAATTGAAATGACAAAGTTTAGTGGACTTTTTCCTGATAAAACAGGGGAACCCATGAATTTCCCATTTGATTGGTGGCTTCTATCTGCAAAATAAGCTTACATAGAGAAAAGAAGATACGCAGGCTGATTATAGAAATGTTGAGTAATAAAAACTCATATTATATCAAAGTTCTTGTTAATATATTTCACAATTATATAACATGAAAAGAATCATTTTCGATACAATAATATTCTTCTAAGTATATTTATAAAATGAAACATCATAAACTGGGCCACCACGGCGGCTAATGCGCAGGCCGATTATTCTAATAGGTTGGTCGATCTCGATCATAGGATATCATTCTCATGGAAAATAATTTTGGAGTACTTTATGAAGATAAAAATGCTGTCATAGGAAAATGATTTTTTTTTTAACCATAAAATTGATGTTTTTTTGAACGCATCGCGTTGTCAGGACATTGAATTTTGATCCAATGAGTTGATAGAAATGCGCCGGCGGCTACAGGCCAACACTATTTCTTATAGATCGAGTTCAGCACCTTCCATGGAGATTTTGTCTTTATATTATGACAAAAGGTTAGGTTTATGATTTAGCTATAAATTAAGACGAGAGTAACAAAATTCCATTAACATTTTATGTATAAAATGAATTACTAAATTGTGGAAATAGAGCAGAGACAAGGATCTGAGGGGTGGACAATTCTAAAACCCAATACAAGTATTTTTTGTCACACATAATTCCACTCGACATGCTCGCTAAATTGGTCTGCAAAAAGGAAAATAAATTTTTTTTTTTTTTTTAGTAATCGGGGTGTCCGAGCCAACTTGTACACACCTCATCTAATCTCTCAGAGTCTTGAAGTTAACAACTGGATAATCCTCCAGTTACCGTGCATTAATTGTTTGATTTGATTAAAATGTGTCCTAATCATTGAAACTAGTTATAATGATATATGTATATGGAGAAAGTTTATGGGTTCGTTTGGTTTGTTATTTTGGATAGGATTTAGGAAATAGTATTGGATAGTTGAGTAGGGTGATTATTACGAGGTAAAATTTAAAAAATAATAAAAAAAACTCATAGGTTTGCTAATTTAACTAAACACTACAATATATAAAAAATTTATAAAATGACAAAAGCACCCCCACCCACCCACAGTACCAGATTCTAGCCACCACCGCTGAAATCTGACGTTACGACGTAGACTGGTCGGTCATGCGTCAATCTGGCCTTCTCTGGCTAAATCCGTGAAAAAGGTCAGTTAAGGCGAATTACCGACCGATATCATTTGTAAGCGTTATATGATTACACCATAGACGGTGGTTGTTCGCCTCTGCAACTATGGATGGGTGGGGATGTTTTTGTTAATTTTTTAACTTTTTTTGAGGGTGTTCGGGGATGCCCCCGTTAATTTTTTAACTTTTTTTTGAGGGTGTTGGTGGTTGTCGGAATCTGGCAACTATGGGTGGGTGGGGATGTTTTTGTTAATTTTTTAACTTTTTTTTGAGGGTGTTTAATTAAATTAATAAACTTAAAGGGTCTAAAAATAATTGAATAAAATATAATAGTATTTCCTAAATAATGAAACAAACAGTTATTTTGATAATAGCATTGGGAATAGGGTATGAAATAATAAATCAAACACACCATATAGTATCAAGGTAGTCTTGTTAATGTGGTACCATAAATTAATTCATGCATGCCAAGTAGTTATTTTTATTTAATAATTACCGATCACAGTCAATCCGAAGATACTGATACAGGGAAAACTCAAATGTGACAATTTCATTGGACTATGGTATAAATGATGTGAATATATAATGCCACTAGTGCCATGGCAGTATTCTGGATTTTTTCTATGGCTATGAACTTCTAGAGAGGATAAATGATTAGAGAAATGCTGAGTTTAGACCCATCATAGATATTTATATATTAACTTTAAAATTGTTAATGATACTTCTGCAATTGTTGAAGTAAAACAATATGAATATAATACTTCTACAGTTGAAGCTAAGAAAGGGCACTGATGTGGCAGCGATTAAAAAGCTTGTTGGATTTAAGCAATTTGAGTGTGCTACGGTGCTTGCAGTAACCGGCGAAACCATGGCAGGTGCAATTACACAAATTAGGAAAAATAAAGTGGAAGAGAAAAAGAAATTTCATAACCTGGTTGAGAACTCCCGGCTGTAGCTTAGAATCTGATATTGAGAAATTTGGAATGCTCAGTGCTAGAACACTCGAATTAAAAAGGTCAAAGCCTCAAACCCCATAGTTCTATCATTTTCTTCCTCGGTGGAACATTTGAATCGCTTGAATTGGTGCTTAAACACGTTTGAACTGTAAATGAACATGACGTTTACTGCTAAAATGTGTAAAATTACCACCTTCAAGATTCTAAATAAATTAAGTATACATTAAGTTTAAATACAATCATGTCAAATATGATATATCAAGATTTTTGTGTAATAAGATAAGTAAAATCTTAAAATATGATTATTATTTTTTCTATAATCTCTTTGAGTTTTTTTGTATGTTCTTTAATTTTTAGAGACCAACTTTTCTTTCTCCTTTTCCGACAACTCGAAAACAAAGCCCTCTGTGTATAATTAACCCCAATGACTAAAATGCTTATCATCCGACCACAAGAGAAAATGTTATCCGAGAGTTCTTCCATTGTGAAGATAATAATTTTGAAACAAGATATTTTCATTAATTTCATAAATAATGATTAAACAATAAATGAAAATAAGTAAATAACTAACTAATAAAATAAGCAATGATAGTTTTGTATAAAATTGCTAGTGATTATTACGAGCTCATATTAGACTGTAGAGCCTCTAATAAATGGTAGTTGACGACAGGAAAGGGAAGTTTTGTGGCAAGAATTGATTTATTTTTTATCGAGTTATATGATTTACTTGAGGCTATACAAATAAGTAAATAACTAAGGCAAAATCCCTTTGTACGGTCAAAAGAGGAAACGCATTCAGAGGAGGTGGGGCTGCAAGAAAAAGACAGAACCCCTCCAACCGCAACTTTGCAGTCAATAATGAGCCCAAAAGCCGAGGGGGCAGTTCACGAGTGGTTTGTTTGTAAGTGGCAATTATTCATGAATAATGACAACACCAGAACCCTACAGTTATGGGAGTATTAGGACCAAATAATGCTCACTGGATATTTTCTCTGGACAATATTTGAGAGAGGAACCCAAACATGATGCGAACCATTTTCACCCTTGAACTAGAATTAACTTTACAAAAATTCTGAAAATACTTTTTCATAAAACACTTATTCATATTTGATTTGAAAACCAATCATCAAAGATGAGTTGCCTTCGTATTATATTTATACCATTAGCTCTCAAGGTATCATTTGTTAGTGAGTTCAATTTTAATTCCAACAATAAATGTATGTTACGTAGATATTAATTAAATAATAGTTATCAATTATATTGAATAAAAAGAAAAATTCAAAAGAAAAAAAAATTCTACGTTATTTTAGATTTTTAACGTAGATTTTTTTTAACAAAATAACCCAACACATAAATATTATGGTAATAGACCAATAACATTCACTCCAATATGGTTCTAGTTCATGTAAAACCAAAATAAAAAGCACGATTAATATAGTAAACAACAATTATACGATTAGGAAATTACACAACAGAAATTCAATAATTTTTGCGCCTTAATTTGCGTGCATATCATAATGGTTTGTAGCCACGAGCCGAAGAGCATTCTTCTTGTGCATGGCAAGACCGGGTAAACAATCAAAATCCAAGTCTTCCTTATTCATTCCCACCGGCAATGCCCAATTGAACTTGTAAAGAAGATTGGCAAGTGAAAGTTCCACAGTCGCAAGTCCCATGAATATCCCTGGACAAACTCTTCGCCCAGCACCAAATGGTATTAGTTCATAATGTTGTCCTTTCAAATCAATACAACTGCCAATGAATCTATCAGGATTAAATTCTTCAGGATTCTTCCAAATTTCAGGATCCCTTCCCATTGCCCATGCATTCACATAAACAAGTGTTTTAGCTGGTATTTCATATCCCTCTATGATGCACTTCTCGGTTGTTTCTCTTGGGACTAGTAACGGAAGCGTTGGTTGCAATCTCGTTCTCTCCTTCACTATGGCTTTAGGATAAGGGAGATTCTGACAATCATCTTCATCTACAAAACCTTTACTTCCGATTATTGATCTAATTTCTTCTTGACCTTTCTTCATCGCTCCAGGGTTCTTCATTAGATAGGTCCATGGCCCAAACTACGGTAACTGCACTCGTGTCTGAGCCACCAACAAATACATTCTGCAAAAGAAAACTAAATCATTAAGAAACATACAGCGATTAGCGAGTAATATTTTAGGGTGCGTTTGGCTTATTGTTTTTATCTATATTCTCAATCTTATTCTCCAAATGTTGTTTGGCTCGTTATTCCCAAAATATTAGTCTATTTTTTTAATTACTTTTAGACCTTATAAGTTTATTAATTTCATTAAATACCCCCCAGAAAAAAAAGTTTAAAAACTAACAAAAACACCCCCACCCCCACCGCCTAATACAAATTGGGCCAAATTCCGGCAACCACCGCCGGCAGGTAGCTAATCAGCAGCTAGTCACATGACCACCGAAAATGACCGGTAATGGCCAGATCTGGCCGTCGTTGAGATTTGGCCGTATTGACAGTCAACGACAGCCATTTCTTTGGCCGTCGCTAACGGCCAAAGATGGTCTTTTCCAGCCATCGAAGGCCACATCCGACCTTAGATCTGGCCTTTTCCGGCCAGATCCGTGCTGGATATGACCGGAAAAGGCCATATCGATCGAATATTCGCCAGATCCGACCGGTATGTGTGGTTATTCAATTTTCGGCCAGATTCCGACTGTGGTGGCCAGAATCTGACACTGCAGGTGGTAGGGGTGTTTTTGTTATTTTATAATATTTTAATATATTGGGGTGTTTATTAAATTAGCAAACCTTGGGGGGCTTTTTCATAAATTTTTAAATTTTATCTCGTAATACTCCCCTATTCAACTATTTAATACTATCCCCAAAATCCTACCCAAAAAAATAAACCAAACGCACCCTTATATATACTGAATTGAAACACAATAAATTACCCTGGGCAGTGCTTTGATGTGATTCCAAGTAAGATCAAATTTAAATTCGCGATCATTTCGAATTTGAAGTAAAACATCAATTAGATCTTCTTGCGCAGTTTTTGGTCTATTTGGATCTAGATGGTCGTCGATAAGTTCTTGGTAGAACGTATCAAAATCCTTGAAGTTCTTTTTGAGGCGGCCGATCATTCCCGTGAGTTTATCAAGCCATCCCATAAAAGGGAAATAATCTGAAAAAAAGAAGCCTACAAACATGGCTTGATTTTCATTAAGAAGTGCATGAAATCTGCTTCTTTCAATTCTTTTGTCCTCGTACCTCTTGCCAAAAGCAACTCTGCAAATAATAGAGCTTGTAAGAGATATCATTAGCTCAGTTAAGTTGAAGCATTGAGAATCCACTGATAATTTAGATATCTTTTCAATCATGAGAGAAACCTCGCCTTCACGAACGGGTCGAAAAGATTGGGATTTCACAGAACTAAAAAGATGAATGACACATATTTTTCTCATCTCTCTCCAACAATCACTATATGGTGCAAAAGCCACATCTAAGCAATTATAAGATAACATTTGCGGGCGAGGTCGATTCGTCTACTAGCAAACTCAATATCATGCGTTTTGAAGACCTCTTTTGCCATTTTTGCAGAGGACACTATTAGGGTTGGCACAAAACCAAGGCGCAAAGACATAAGAGGACCATATTGTTTGGAGAGTTTCCAAAGAGAGTATTGAGGTTTTGAGCTATCAAGCTGGTTTAAATTACCAACTAAAGGAAGACCTTTGGGACCAGGTGGCAAACGGACACTAGCTCATTAGTTTTTCTATGCCCTGTGAAGAAGCGAGAAAGGATGGGAGGAGGAATAGAAGGAGGATGAGAAGTGAAGTCATTATTGAACATGGAGCAATTCTGTATTTCTGCCCCAACTACAAAGATAAGGTATCTATTTATAGGGGTGAGCAGTTCCGGGTACCCTCCATTTTCCGGGGAAGGGAGCAGAACCGTCGATCGCGATTCTCAAAAAAAGGAACCGGAATCGGAACCGCACAGTACAGGTTCTTCAATTCAAGGAACCATAACCTAAAATGCAGGTTCCGGTTCCTTTCTAGGGTATCCTGTAAAAAAATCAATTACCCCCCTATTAGTTTAAAAAATGACAAAAATACCTTAAAAGTTTACAAATACACCCCTAACAAATATACTATTTGGGTTTAGGGTTTAATTATAATGTAATATTATAATTAATTAAATTGTTAATCATTTAATTAAGTATTTTAATATTATTTATAATAGAATGTTATAATTAATTAAGTAATCATACCATAAATTTATGATGTAATGTTATAATTAATAAAATTCTAATCATTTAATTAAGTATTGTGTAAATTAGTAAATTACTAATGTTTATAATATAATGTCATAATCAATTAAGTAATCATTTAATTATATAATGTTATATTAATTATATGATCATACTATAATAGTATAATGTCATGTTATAATGAATTAAGTAATCATACTATAAATTTATAATTTAATATTATAATTAATTAAATTTCAAATCATTTAATTAATATACTAATATTTATAATGGAATGTTATAATTGATTAAGTAATCATATTATAAATATATAAGGTAATGTTATAATTAACTAAATTTTTAATCGTTTAATTAAATAATGTAATAATATAGTAAATTACTAATGTTTATAATGTAATGTTATAAATTCATAACTAATTATGTAATCATTTAACTATATAATGCTATAATTAAGTAAGATATCATAATATAATGTAATATAATAATGTTATAATTTAATTGAGTAATTATTTAACTATAATGTAATGCTTAATTAATGTTTATAATGAAATGTTTATAAGGTAATGTTATAATTAATTAAATTTCTAATAATTTAATTAAGTATTGTGCTAATGTTTATGTAGTAAATTAGTAATTACTAATATATATAATATAATGTCATAATCAATTAAGTAATCATTTAATTATGTAATGTTATAATTAATTATATAATCATACTATAATGTAATGTTATAGTGAATTAACTATTAAGTAATCATACTATAAATTTTTAATGTAATATTATAATTAATTAAATTTTTAATCATTTAATTAAGTTTGTATTAATGTTTATAATAAAATGTTATAATTGACTAAGTAATTATACTATAAATCTATAATGTAATGCTATAATTAATTAAATTTATAATTATTTAATTAAGTAATATACTAAATGTTATAACTTATAAGTCAATTAATTAAGTAGTAATCAGTAACGCCCCGCTTGAGGTACGTTGTTATTGTTTCCTCTTTTGCCCTTAATCGAGTTGGTTTTTGTTATTATTGTTTGATTGAATGTTTGCCCTGAAAATTGGTTGAAAACAGAAGAAGTTCAGTCTGCCGTGCTTCGTCAGGGCGAAGAAGAAACTTCGCCGCGGCGAAGATGTGTTGAAACCAAGGGAACTCCCTGGACAGTTTCGCCGCGGCGACAGGCCGAATAAAATGTTGATGAAGTTTTAGATATTTTCTTCCTTAAGGACAATTTGACCTTTCTACCCCTAATTAGCAGGAAAAGTGGGGAGTTAATTGTAAGGATTTTTCATGGAGAATGTGTTGATATGGGGGTGAGTTTGTAAAGAATCAAAGGATATGGATGGAATTCCCAAAGAAGGATAAGGGCAAAATGGGAATGAGTGTGTTTATATTTCATTAAAAGGAATTAGAATCAAAGAAACCCCTCATTTCTTCTTCTCAAACGTGACTCTTCATTCTTCTCCTCTCAACTTCTCTTCTTTTGATCAAGGTTTTTCAAGGGGTTTTTGAAGGGATTTGGGGTAGAAAAGCAACCTAAGGCTTCCTAAGGTAAGGATTTCTACTTAAGTTGTGTGATTTGGGAGTTTTAACCCATATTGAAGTTTGAGGGTTTTCCTTCTTTTGGTTAAGATTAGAGGAAAAGTCAAGCTAAGCAAGTGAAAGGAAGAATTTGTGAAGTCTCTACATAACAAGGTAAGTAAAACCCAACCCAAGTTGAGATTTATGAATTTTCTTGATTAGGGTTTTGATAGAGATGATGTATGTATGTGATGTGCATGTATTATAGCATGTATGAAGGATTAAATAGAGATTTCTATGCTTTGTGATTGTTTATACCTTGCAAATTTGAGAAATGGGTTGTTGGTTTGGCAAGGTAGTTGAGATGGAATTTAAAGGGTATTATGGATCCCCTTTTTGGAAGTGTTTTCTATGGCAGGTTTTGTGGCTTTGTGAAGGGGTTTTTCCCCATTTTGGATAGTTAAGAAAAGTTTTAGAATCATGGCTATGATAGAGTTTCATAGTGCACATGAGTTGTTTGATGAAATGCCTAATAGAGGTTTGAGTATGAGAAATGAACCTTAATTCTTGCAACATTGCATGTTGGCATCTCATAAGTGCATTGATGAAGATGAACCATCCATAGGCACTAGTTGTACATGGAAAAGTGACCTAAGAAAGTGTAAGGAAATGGTTTATGCAATTACCCTATGAGTAGAGAGCTTAGTGGGTAAAATTACTCTAAGGGTAGAGAGCATTGAAAAAATGCTACAATAGAGTGAATTAGAAGAGTAGTATAGTTGGGATGATGCTTTGTGATCATCACCCGACCGTTATGGGAATCGGATTGATGCTTTGTGATCATCATCCGAATGGCCCTTAGAGAGATGGGTCGATGCTTTGTGATCGTCACCCGATGAGTAGTAACGCTGGGTAAATGCTTTGTGACCACTACCCGGTTAGTTAAGAGATAGGTAAGTTGATGCTTTGTGATCATCATCCAACGGCTAGTAGAAGCGGGTTGATGCTTTGTGACCATCACCCGATAGTGACTAGAGACGGGTAAATGCTTGGTGAACGTTACCCAAAATTCATGAGGAACGGGTAGGTGCTAGGTGATCTCCACCCGATAGTTAGAAAGAACCGAGTTGGTGCTTTGTGATCCTCACTCGGTAGTCACTAAGAACGGGTTGGTACTGTGTGAATTCCACCCGATAGCCATAGAGAGTGAGATGGTGCTGTGTGAACGTCATCCGGCCGTACCTCCGGTAAGATGAGGCCGTAATGTTACTAGGGACAGAAATAGAATCAGAAATAGCATAAGGAAAGAATTAAGAGTTATTCATACGGGGACAGACAGAGAGAGAGAGTTTTACTTACTGAGCATTATTTTGTGCTCACCCCGTTATTTCCTTTGTGGATGCAGGTTCTAGGTGATGTTGCGGTCGGAGGGGCGTCGGCAAGCAATGAGGAATAGCTACACTGTTTCCCCTGTTTTGTCTTTTAAAATACATTTTTTGTAAACAGTACTCTTTATGTATAAAAGACACATGAGTTGTAATGAAAAGAAAAACTTTGGGCCCAATTTTCTATTGTTATTATGCATGCATTGTACTAGTTTTCAGTAGTTGTTACATAATCAATTAATGTAATGTTATAATTAATTATACTATAAATCAATTAAGTAATGTTATAAAATTATAATTAATTAAGTAATCATTTAACTATAATGTAATGTTATAATTGATTAAGTATGATATTTAACTAGTAATTAAATTTATTAATGTTTATCAATTTATCATATATAATTAATTAATTACTAATTTATTATAGATATACTTAGAACTTGATAATTGAAGTAAATAACTAAATATGTTATTACTCAATCAAATATACTATTTTATTCAAAAATAATTCTTTTAATAACATTAAAAATGTAAAGCACTTTTAATTGGATCATAATTCCAATTATTCACTTAATTAATCAAAACTTTAATATTAATGTATTATAATATACTAAAGCTTTTAATATGATGTAATTTATATGTAATAAGTATAATTGTATTCGTATATTTATTTAATTAGGTTATTCTAAAAATTTAATTTTTTCTATTTTAAATTTTTTTATATGTAAAATAATAGAAACTCTCTATTATTTACATTTCACAAATATTTCATTGTAGTCCAGGTTCCAAAATAGGTTCCAAACAGGTTCCAAAACAGGTTTTAAAAATCGGTTCCAAACCCGGGTATCCCCTACATGTTCCAAACAGGGTACCCTTTTTACAGGTTCCAGTTCCGGTTCCTCCACACACAAGAACCAAAACCAAAATCGCACAGTATCGGTTCCAAAAAATTGGAACCGAAACCTATCCACACAGTACCGGTTTCGGGTAGGTTCTACCCCCCGATTCCGATTCTACCTGCTACCCATGCTCACCCCTATCTATTTATAGACTTTTGGGGACAATTTGTGTGGACACAACTTCCTAAATTCAAGTGCACATCATTTGAAATATCAGATTTTTTTTTTTTTTTTTAGTGTCTAAGCCTTATATATGGTCATATTTACTAACTTTATAATCAAATTTGGATTCCATATAACAGTACAAGAAAAAGAAATTTCAGCAACCAAATTTTTTTGCAAGGCAAAAATAGTTGCAGATACCCACATTTAGTAACTAAATTCCAATTGATCGATCAATGGGGAATAAAATTTTGGGGCCCATTTATTCTAGTATTTGGCGTCTAAAATTAATATTCTGCAACTAATTTGATTTGGTGCCGAAAATATCACATTAATGACTAATTTATTTTGTTGTCAATTCTTGTGCAGTAAATTTTTCTAGCATTACAACACAATTGGCAACTACAACAAGAAATTTCGCAGCTAAAATTATGGTTACAGAAAACAATTATTTGTAACTACTAAATAGTTGCTAAATTAGATGTAAATATTTATTAATTAATTTGTAACTATTTTTGTTAGTTACAAAATGATACAATTACCTAAATATCCAAACTTCTGACAATAATTACAAAGGGTCTAAGGTACATTTGGCAGCTAATTATTTTGTGCATATTACAAATAGTTGAAAAACTCATGTATAGCAACTAAAATGTATTTGGTCACTAAAAGTTGATAAAAAATGTTGGCTCCCACTTTTCCAGTAAAATAAAAAAATAATATTTTAAATTATGACTAAAATTACTGTTGCATAACTAATTAATTATTTGTAAATTATCTTTTTTTGGAAACTAAGATTTTAGTTGCCAAATGTATGATAAATTCTGCAAATCAATTTGGATGCCCCATTTTCCCGCTTGTAATACATTGAAATCTTGGGTACGTTATTTTGGCAATTAAAATTATAGTTGTTAATAAGATTTTTTCGCAACCAAAATATTAGCCACTAATTATTGTTTATTAAAAATAATATATACTACTAGTAACCAAAATCAATAAGTTACAAAAAGTTTGGATATCAAAATTTGACAATGGCAACTACAACATTAGTTGCAAAATGTTATTTCTGACAATTACTAAAATATTAGTTGCTATTGATAGTTTACAAACGATGAAAGTTAGGAATGGTGACTAAAATGGAAAATAATACAGCTACCGAAGGTAGTACATCGAATGATGTGGTAAAATCCTGATTATTGATTAATTTTAACTTAATATTAATCAACGATTAAGATTTTATCACATCATTCGATGCATAAATTTGATATACTACCACCGATGGCTGTGGCATTACTCGACTAAAATTGCTTGTTGCAAACAAATAACTAATCAGATAAATAAAACGGCCATCCTATATAAACCCAAACTTAAAACCAAATCCCTAATATCCCAATTTCCCTATTCGTACCCGCGTCCTCTTCTTCTCCACGCACTCCAATTTCCCTCTTCACTTTACATCTCCTTGAATCTACTTTTGCCGCCTACATTACTCCATTGAAGGTAACTTCTTTTTATTCTTATGTCAAAGCTCATTCTTTTACAATGTCATCTTTTGTGTATGTTGTAAGCTAGATTGAATGGTTGAGATGTTAAGTGACAAGGATTGCGAACTTTTCTGTACAAATAAGTTCTCGTCCGCCATGGCTTTGAAAAGCTTAGAAAGGCATGTGTTAGCACAGATTTTCAGCTGCCTCCGTTCCACCCTTTACTCATGCTTTTTTCATTCAATCCATAAATAGATTTTAAAGACAACTGAAAAAGAGAAAAATAAAAACAATATGTATATACACGAATAAAGAAATCCTCATTTTAGAACAAATTAAAGACTGTTACAAAGTGCACTTGTGTTCGTGTTCACTTTGGTTTTTATTTCATAGATCTTGTAGTCTGCTACTGGTACAGGGAATCATAACTCCGAGACTGAAACGTAGTCATTTTGGAAAGTTAAATGAACAATGGGGGACATTAACTTTGTAATGATGAAATGTCGTGTAAATTATTGCCCCCATCTAGAACGTTTTGGTTAGGTTTACTTGTGAGTTATGCAAGCTGCACTCAAACTCAATCCCAGCAGAAAATAGTCAAACCTTGCTGCTGAAAAGCTCCAGTTCGCAGTCAACTCTGCTACTAAAAAGTTCCAGCTCACATTCAAACTTTGCTGATAAGTTCTAAAAAAGAAAATGGAAAAGATCCTACAATCAGCATCTCTTCTTGGTGTGTTTGTTCTTGTACAAATAAACGGCTAAGATAAGCAATCACATGGATTGCCGATTGTAACTATAAAAGGAGTTTGATTGATGAATAAAAAAAAAAATTAGAAAAACATTTAACCTTTGTTGATTATATGTTTGCTTAATTGTAGTTAATGATCTGATTTGGTTAGATTGAATGTATATAGCGTGTAAAATTTAACTTGATGTTGTTTATTTATGCTGATGTTTCCAGATTGCGAAGATGGCTCCTGGAACAAGAAGATCCTTAGCTCGAAGGGCAGCTGATGTTGACACCATTCAGCCTTCGGATCCGACTCCCGAAATTGCTGCAGACACAAGTAAAATAATGATATTTGTTAACTTCATTAGGCGCATATAAGCACTTAGATTTCAGATCATGTCTCCAATGTTTGCTTATCATTTGAGAAGGCGATAAACAGAAAAGTAACCCAGTTAATTGCCCAGCTTATTCAGTTTCAATAAAGAGTCAACTCCCTCAGGTAGTAGTACTCTGTTCGACTAGTTTTGACAAATGGACCTCAATAATCCTATAGGTGTCAGGACCTCCTCTTAATTTCAACCATCAAGAGTCTACCCTTTTTCTATCATGGACATACTCATTGATTGACATAAATTTAAACAGTTAGAAACTGTTTAAATTTATATGAAAGAAAATAGGATAGTGCCAAGAGTTAATGTGACTAATTTTATACATGTTTTATTAGATTTTTCATCAGTCAATCGACATTTATATTAGTAAGTAAATCATTAACTATGAGAGTATTAAGTTAATTAGCTCAATGTTTGGTAGCTTATATTAATTGTATCGGATTAGCAGCAAATTGGATAATCTAATTAATCAATATCCTCGGTAACTGCATTGTCCTCCACAAACTACCCAATTAACAGTTTACTCCATTTTATGCTTTAACTTAATATTAAGTTATTATTTCATATAAGATGCTGAGTTTGTCTTTTATCTACAATGTATGTATATAAGCTTCAGTTGGTTCAAAGAACTTTATTCAGCACGAAAAGGAAAAGGTATTTACAATTTGTCATCTACACTAAAAAACAACTTTGTCAGTGATTTTACTAATTTTTTTTTTTGGTTATCAATGACATTATAAACTGTTAAGCACAACAACTTAGGGATTCGGTTGGTCCAATACAATTGTTTCACGACACTCATTGGAGCGCCGAGAAAGGGTGGGTTAATGAACAAGCAAGAGAGCTATATGTAAGTTCATCGCTCATATCTATTATTACTTAATTTCTTGTGCAAGAGACTCCTCAATTCAATGCTTATTTGTCTAGTAAACAATGTTTTGGTATTTTAGATTGTTGGTCTTGTGTATTTCTTTGGTGATATCATAGCGAAGTCATGTTTATAAAATTAAAATGTCTGTTTATCATGAAGTTTGATGCTTTTCTTTTAGTCAGATTAATTTTTATCTTCTTATTTTGCAAAGTCTAAAAGTTTTTGTTATTTGGGTTTATTGATTTTTCATGCATTACGCTGTTGGTCTTGTTCTGTATTTCTGTGAGTGATAATATTGAAGCAACATCATATTTATAGTATTATACTCAAATTAATAACAAACTAAGAATGGTAATACTATATCCTTTTAGTAATAAATAATGCATGACCCATAGGCCATAACTGTTACTGTTTTCACATTGTCTGGGGCCTGGATCTTAATAAGCCATTGTCAAGAGTGGTCTTGTAGTTCTGTAATTTCTAGTTTCCATATTATATTGTACTTGCAAATGATAAGGCCAAACATAGGAGTACAACTGTCGCAAACAACCACATCTACACTATCCTTA
>CM047745.1:29153041-29179912 GCA_026225825.1 Pistacia integerrima
AACATTTCCCAAAGCGAACAGTAATTTAGGCTCGCAATCAATCAACATGAACGACGGGTTTCTGCTTCAAAATCGTTCGATAAGCATGTTCGATTGTTCGTGTTCGTGTTCGTGTTTGAACGAACACAGGATGTGTGTTTGTGTTCGTTCGATTAACAAAAAGCTCATTCATGTTCGTTCATAACTCGTTCGTGTTCGTTCGACTAACCTGTTCGACTAACTTGTTCGTTCGACTAACTCGTTCGATAATTCATTCGATAATTTGTAAATACCTATTCGACTAACTCGTTCGATAATTTGTAAATACCTAAATATTTTAAATGTTTACATATATATTTTGTATCAACACCCATAAATTTATAGTGGAATGAAAGTCTATTGTAATATATGATCAATACATATGTGTGTTATATATATATATTTATATGTGTAATATATGATATATTAATTTGTTATATATAATATGTAATTGTGTATATACAAAATTATTATCATACATATATTAATCATAGGTTAAATATGTTATGTAATTACCAAAATTATAGGTTATCATATATTTATTATCATTACATAAATTATCCTAAATATTTTAAATGTTTATATATATATTTTGTATCAACACCCATAAATTTATAGTGGAATGAAAGTCTATTGTAATATATGATCAATACATACGTGTGATTAATTTGTTATACATACATACATATATATATATTGTATCAACACTCATAAATTCATAGTGAAATGATGGCCTATTATAATATATGATCAATACATATATGTGATTAATTTGTTATATATAATGTGTAATTGTGTATATACAAAATTATTATCATACATATATTAATCATAGGTTAAATATGTTATGAAATTACCAAAATTATAGGTTATCATATATTTATTATCATTACATAAATTATCATAAATATTTTAAATGTTTACATATATATTTTGTATCAACACCCATAAATTTAGAGTAAAATGAAAATCTATTGTAATATATGATCAATACATATGTGTGATTAATTATATATATATATATATATATATATATATATATATATATATATATATATATATATATATATATATATATATATATATATATTATCATTATTGTCTACATATTTATTTTGTACCAACACCTATAAATTCATAGTGATATGAGAGTTTATTGTAATATGTGATCAATACAAATATGTGATTAATTTAGGTTTAATTAAACTATTATATTATTAAATTTGGTATGCTATACATCACTTGATTATACAATATGTTATGTTTATCAATTTACCATACTATATTTATTATTTATTAATTGAAATGTTATCTTATAATATTTAATTATTGATTACATTTAGAAAAATATGAAGCTATTAATCTATTGAATTTATTATATTATTTATCACTTGATTATACAATTTATTATGTTATTAAATTTGTCATGCTATGTATCATAGTAATTTATTACTTTTTAATTAAAATGCTATATACTTATATATTTAATTATTGATGACATTTGGAAAAAAAAAAATCCAAACATATTATATATATAAGAAAAACAAAAGTATCATAATATTTTATTTTTGATTACCATTAAAAAAAATTCATCCAAACTCAATCAAACATAATATAAAAATGGAATTTTTTTTTTTTAATTATAATAATGCATAACATGTTTTTCGAACATAAACGAACGAACAATCGAACGATTGTTCACGAACCGATGAATTAGTCGAACGTATAGTGTTCACGAACATAATCGAACAAATAACCCCTGTTCGAACTCGATCAAACATATTATCGAACAATTATCGAACTATTCGCGAACAAATATTCGCAAACATTATCAAATAGTAATCAAACGAACAACGAACTTTCGCGGTCCTAGAACAGATTAGAGATAGCTAAACAAGATAACCAATCGCGAGGTTGCCTGACTTGATCAGAAGAGAAGGCAAAAAAATCTGGTTGATCTCATCTCACATCACATGCCACTTGAAATGGCAACTTGCCACGTTTCAGTTTCACTCAATGAAATTACTTCTGGCCATAAATTTAACTCCAAAAAAATCCCAGATTAATATCACATCCGCTGGCAATCCAATCCATTCACCAAATTTTGCCACTTTAGGAGAAAAAAACGCTCCTCAAATCAACATTTTCTTTTCTTGATTTTAATGTTTCAGTCCTGGTTTCATTTCGTATTTAATTTGCTTACGAAATAGATCCCATGAATAGTTTTTATAAGGTGAGTTACTAAATACCAGCCATTAAATTTTTAAGCTGATATTTTGCGGTTATTTTCGAAGCCACTTTCATGTATTTGTCTCTCTTCTTGATTTTTGTGGGCCTCTGTTAGAGTTGTCGATTCATTGAGATATTGCCCACTTTCAATTATTTGCCTCTCGCCTTGATTTTTGTGGGCCTCTGTTAGAGTTGTCGTTTGAGATATTTGTAATCCTGATCCTGTACTTGGATCAGATTTCGTGGTGTAGGATTCATATGATGGCGAGTGTTTCGAGTTTGAAAGTGGGTTCAGATTTTTTGTCAAGTTGAGCTACTCTTACTTCTAGCAATTTCTGGGATAGTGATGTTTGAACTGTTATTGGTTTTATTTAATCTAATGATTTACTGCCGGTCAGCATCTATCAGCTATGGTTATCGTGGCGTTTAAGCACAGGTTTCGTATTCTTATGTGTTTTTTAATAACTCTATTTCGTTTCATGTAAATGACTTGTACAAGTTTTTGAACCATTAGTTTTTTTTTTTAGAGGTCTTTTGTTGGGTTTTTTGTTTTCTGCCTGATAGACAAGGTGGGGTTTTTCTCAGTATAATATTTTATGTTTTTGTAGTTGAAACTGTCAATACTGTCTGGTCAATAAAGGGTATTGATTTTTCTTTTTTGAATCTGTTTTTGTAAGGAGAGATGATGGAGAAGAAAGAGAAAAAATTTCTAACAGTAGCTCCTTTTGAGTGTGCTTGGAGAAAAGATTTGAAATTTAGGGAAGCTGGGCGGGGTTGTGTGGCTTTTGAAGCTTCTGCTCACAATGATGTCACGGTTGTTTTTAGGGAGAATGTGGGAAGCCAGCACTATCATTATAAGAGATAATAGTCCTCATTATACTGTGATTCTTGGTAGTCATAGGAATCGTAGGTTGAAAATCGAGGTGGATGGGAAAACTGTGGTTGATGTGGCTGGAAGTGGTCTGTGTTGTTCTTCGGCATTTCAGAGCTATTGGATTAGTATCTATGATGGGTTGATTTGTGTCGGTAAGGGAAGATACCCGTTTCAGAATCTTGTGTTTCAGTGGCTAGATTCAAACCCAAATTGTAGTGTCCGATATGTTGGGTTAAGTAGCTGGGACAGACATGTTGGATATAGGAATGTCAATGTTTTGCCACTAACACATAACCACATACTGCTGTGGAAACAAGTGGATTGTGGTGAATATGAAGTTGAGGATAATAGCGACGAGGAAGTGAAAGATGAACGCACGGACTATGAAAAATGGGGACTGGAAAATTTTCTTGAGAGTTGGGAGTTATCTGATGTGTTCTTCATTGTCGATACAGAGGAAAAGCCTGTTCCTGGACACAAGGTTATCTTGCAAGCATCTGGTAATTTTCCTTTGGAGGATGAAGATGTGATTCAGCTGCAAGGTGTAGCGTACCCAATTCTCCATGCACTTCTCAAGTATATCTACACAGGCCAGACCCAGGTATCTTTTATTTTAGTTCTTTCTCTAAACAATCTTATGCATTCTTGCATTATTCCCTTTGAATAGTTTATGTCTGCAAACTATATTTCTTATAGTTTTTGAGACTGGCTTCAAAGTTTGTGGTTTAACCTTTACTTCTGTCACGTCAGAATGACCTATTCATCTTACATTTATCCCTTTCTCCCTTTTCATTTCAACTTTGTCATTTTGGCTTAGCGTGGATCCTTTTAGGCAAACGCTAAGTGGCGACTGGCGAGATTCATTTCAGGCTTTTCTAATACCATTTGGTTTCGATATGATTTTTGTTTGATGTAGATTTCAGAGCCACAACTTGGTTCTTTGTTGGCTTTGAGCTCACAATTTCAAGTGATGCCATTGGTGAAGCAGTGTGAGGAAACTATAGAACGGTTTAAACTGAATAAAAAATTGTTTGATTGTGGAAAGAATGTTGAGTTATCATATCCGTGCTCTCAGCCACATTGTTGTGCAGTCTTCCCCTTTGGTCTCCCCATTAGTGCACAGAGACTTAAGCTGTTGCATTCAATTGGCAAGTACAGTGACATAAACATTTGCATTGAGGGCCATGGTCTTGTTGCCCAGTCTCATAAGATCATTCTCAGCTTATGGAGTGCTCCATTTACCAAAGTAAGCCCATGCTGTGTTTCTTACTCTTTGTGTAGCTCCCTTGTGCCCCTGTGGAGTAAAATTACAAAACTTTATATTGATGGTTCTGCTTTTTGGTTACGTAGTTGTTTCTTTTTCTTGATTTTATCAATTTACAAGAAATAATTTTGAAGGAGTTGATTACTTTGGCAGATGTTCACAAATGGAATGAGTGAGAGCAGTTCCTCGGAGGTTCATTTGAGGGATGTGTCATTCGAAGCATTCAAGATTATGCTGGAATTCATGTACAGTGGTAAACTCCGTATGGAAGATACAACAGATTTTGGCGGCTTGTTACTTCAGCTTCTCTTATTGGCTGACCAATTTGGAGTCACCCTCCTTCATCAGGAATGCTGCAAATTGCTTTTAGAATGCCTCTCGGAGGTAGCTTAGTATTCTTTACCGTGCCAAATGACATAATTGATGATTTTTGTTAGGATAAATTTTATTCCTGTCACTATTACAATATGCTTTTTGTATGACTAGAACTAAATGAACAGAGAAGTGACTTGCAGTCTCGGACTTCTGAAAACAAAAGAAGAGATCCCTTCTGTAATAATTAAATTATGAAATATTAATATCTTTCATGTACATATTATATGCAGGGATGGAGTTCTCTCCTAGTGGATGAAGGTCATACAACATCAGTTTTTCTATTATGCACAAGTTTAGTGGACGAGGAAGCAGACAAATTTGGCAAAGTAATTGTGCTGATGCTTTAAAGCTAACTACTGATCTTTGTTGCAGGACTCAGTATGTCCAATTCTGCAAGCAGTTCAATCCATTCCATCGTGCAAACTTATTGAAGAAACATGTGAAAGGAAATTCTCAATGCACTTCGATTATTGCACAACTGCAAGCCTTGACTTTGTCTTGTTAGATGAGGCAGCTTTTAGCAGTATCATTCAGGTGGGTTATTACTTTTAAAATAAATGACTTACTAGGGATTGGTAATTGACTAAAGAATTAAGATGGCTGCATATAAAGACATTATCCTTTTTGAAAACCACCAGGTCAATGGTGTAATAGCTTGCAACTATGACAGTACAATGAAAACGTTAGTCTTTGGTTTATTGAAGAAAATGCTCCATCTCCTAAGCCACAGTCTAAGACCCTTATGGATTAGATTTAAAGTACCTTATTTTGAAGAGTTCTCCCAGTAAAAGTATTAATAACCAATGGAAATTGGTCTGTCATCTAATTAGTTGTAATTACGTCTCATAATAATTTTTTTTTTTTTTTTTGGGCAGCACCCAGATCTTACGGTGACATCTGAAGAAAGAGTTCTTAATGCAATTCTAATGTGGTGCATGAAAGCAAAGGAATTGAGTGGGTGGGAGACGGTGGATGAGCTAATGACAAAACTAACTCCTGAACTCCTTTTTGAGGAAAGGCTTCAGTCAGTGAATGAGTTGTTGCCTTTTGTAAGATTTCCATTACTGCCATATGCCTTGCTTAAGAAGGTACATAAAACCTGGATGAAAGTTTGTTCAAGTCATCTAAGAGGATGACTCTGAGGTTAGCCTGACTTGCAGTTCTTTTGTGTTATTCTTGCACTTGCAGTTGGAGAGAAGCAACCTTAGAAGACCCATTGCTGTTTTTGATAATTTTGTGAGTTCAGCATTTCTTTTAGGGATATTCATTTATTTTTCTTATGAACATTTATTATCTTATTAAATTTTCTTTTTATGTTAATGTTTCAGGTGAAGGAGGCCATCAGATTTATAGAATCTGGATCAGCAGAGCTAGGAAATAACCAGAAGTAAGTATCGAGTATTGTAGTCCTCCATTTATGAGTCCTGATCATGCATATCCTTTTGTTGTTGATGAAAATTAGAAAACAGTAACAATTTCTGAACATTATTTGTCGATTTAGAATGAAGGCCCTGCTTTCTTAATTTTTTTCATATCAGAAATATAATGGGATGATTTTGTTGATCTTGTGTAAACATTCATTGATTCTCACTTTCTTCTACAAGGATAGAGGTAACAAAGTAGGCGAAAGGCTTCAGAGGGATTATATCAATATTTTAAGCCCTCTTGTTGCATCATCTTCTAGAGGAAGTATTTCCTTGGATACAAATGAAATTATCCGTGACTTTTGTATTTCTTGAATTTGAGTTCACAATTCTTTTTTGGGGATTCATTTTAAATAAGCCTTGAATATGAATATTGTCCCAGGGACACATTCAAAGAAGAGTGAACTAAGATATTTATACTTTTGCAGTGTAAGATTTCAACACAGACGATCTAGTTTCAAGGAGCTCCTGTACATATGTGATGGGGATAGCAATGGAGTTCTGTACTTTGCAGGCACATCATATGGGGAACATCAATGGGTGAATCCGGTCTTGGCTAAGGTGAAGTACCCTCGCTTTTTTACAACATAGTCACTTTTTATTTTGAATCTTATACCTGTCCATTGGGCATTGTATTCATATAGCTCCCTATCCTCTTAAATTGCATGTTTCAGAGAATTATCATCACAGCTAGCAGTCCCATTTCAAGATTCACTGATCCCAAGGCTTTGGCTTCAAGAACTTACCAGGTATGACATTTGATGAATCAAACCATTGCAGTCTGCAGTAGTCCTTTTCACTGAGCTTTGTTAACAGTTATTGAATAATATCTTCCACGTTAGGGAACATCTTTTACTGGGTCCCGGATGGAAGATGGACATAATTCTGCCTGGTGGATGGTCGACCTTGGCCAAGATCATCAGGTTTCCTTTCTTTCTAAGCCGTGCTTTAATGCCTTTTAAGACTGCTACAGCTTGATAATTTTTTTTTTCAGTGAAATGACAAATATTTAATACGTTATATGTGGTGGAATAATGAATTTGTGTGATTGATGCAGCTGATGTGCAACTACTATACCTTGAGAATGGATGGGTCAAGGGCTTATATAAGGTCTTGGAATTTTCAGGTAAAGATGATCTTCAGTGGCACTTTTCCGTGGATTTTCTTGGTTTCACTTGGACTAATTTTTATAGGTTCTCAAAATTGATATAGAATAATAGCTAGTAATTGTTGAATTACATCATGTTACTGCATTGCACTTCCAGGGCTCCATGGATGGAAGGGTTTGGACAAACTTAAGAGTTCATGAGAATGACCAAACAATGTGCAAGCCGGGTCAGTTTGCATCGTGGCCCGTAATTGGACCCAACGCTTTGCTTCCCTTCAGATTCTTTAGGGTTGTTCTTACTGGTCCTACGTCTGACGCTTCTAACCCCTGGAATTTCTGCATTTGCTTCTTGGAACTCTATGGCTACTTGCATTAATTAGGCATGACTGTGTGTCTCCTGTTTCATGTAATAAGTTTTCCGGCGTTCAGTGGTAACCCCAGCTGCACCATGTACGGTCTGGTTGATGAAGAATAAAACTTGTGAATAGGAGTTAAATGACTATATATATATTACACTACTTTTGTGCATGAGAATCAAGCTCATGAATGGTTGACGCCGTGTGAATATCATACAATCTACTTATTTATTTTGCCTTCCCTAATCTCTCTTGTATATTTACATCAAACTTGCACTAAATTATTTTATAATCAAGTAATACTAGCCTTACTCCCCTTTCTTACTCCTTTCTCTTACTCACTCATGTGGTAGGTGGGTGTAAGAAGAGAGAGAAGGGAGATTAACATGAGTGAGTAAGAGAAGGGAGTAAGAAGGGAGAGTAAGGCTAGCATTATTCTTTATAATTCTAATTTCTCAAATTAAAGTCTTGTTATAATTATTTACGGAGTAAACGACATATTTCCCACCCAAGGTTTGGCGAAATTCCAAGCTAGTATCCTTAGTTACATTTATTTCAAATTCTCACCATTAAAGTGATAAAAAATTGTTTAATATAATGGTAAAAGGGTAAATTGATCATTTTGTAGGAGGTGGTGCACGTTAATAGATTGCTGCCTCTAACAGTGCTCCAACGCACACTAGTAAACATCGCCCATGGTGTTTTTCACCCTTTTCTGGTGATTCTTTCACCCAAAATTACCATTGTCACCACCATTCGAACCCCCATCCTTCCTTTTACAAAATCTTACCCTTCACAAACCCTCATCACTCGCTAATCATTGACCACGACAGCCGTGACATGCGACTGTTTTTTTGCGGGTTTTCGGCCTTTTTGAGCAATGACAACCCCAACCACCACCACCACTACCACCACCACCATTTGACTCCTTGCATCCCCCTTACAAAACTCCTAACCTTCCCGACCACAACAACTCACTATTTGTCGACCACAACAACTCACTATTTGTCGACCACAACAACTCCAAAAATTGAGATGAACACGAACCTCTCGATCGGTGAACGACGACTAAACGATTGGTGGGGACATAGTGGTTTTTTAAAGTTGGAGACGTTGGTTGCAATAGTGGTGTCCAATTGGATTTTTACCATTGGAATCCAACAAAGAGCAGCAAAACCCTAAACCGAACGACGCCGACGATTGAAGGGGCCAATAAGTTAGGAACCAAAGGGGTTTTGGACAATAGACTATGAAAAAGGCGATGGAGGTGACTAAGGGGTTCAACACCATCGAAAATAACCCATCGAGCAAAAATCGAGAGGGTGCACACTTGCCAAGGGTGTTATTGAAGTAATTTAAAAATAAAATAGTAAAAATAATTCTACTAATTTAGAGGTTAAAAATAATTTACTAATTTATTTGTTATAAGCATTATAATAATAACACCCTCTTTAACATAAAAATTGTTAACACTATTACTTTAAGGGTAAAAGTCTAAAATAAATACAATCGAAGATACCAACTTGAGATTTCACCCAACCTTGTGTGAAAATATACCGTTTACTCTTCTTTACGTATACAAAGAGATTTGACGTGAGAGAGTCATGCTCAATTTTTAAGGGCTGTAACCTATAAGACAATCTGGCTAGCACAGGTTGGAAAACGTACCAAAATCATATTGCTGTGCTTTTTCCACAGGACAATTCTAGTGATGGATAATGGGATGGAGTAAGACACCATATTAAATCTCCCAATCAAACAAAATGTTTATGATTATAAGATGGACATCACACGAGTTGAATGATAAATTTTTATGGTCTCGTATGCTTCCAAGGTAAACATCGGGAACTGCGCACAACGTCTTAAATAACCAAATCAAGTAAAGGCGTTAAATATAAGCAGCATCAACATATAAGGCCATAGTTCACCTATCATATCACATAAAAAGGCTCATGGATCAGTTCTGAGACCATATCAACATGCTTAGCTGTAATAAAAAGGTCATATTACCAATAGAAACTGTCCAAATTCCAAACACATAAAAGATCAAATTAGTAATATTCAATAGATTACAAAAACTGAGCTTGTGATAGTCCAGGTAACATAATCCCTTTTTCCCGCCCCATTCTTTTCAACAAATTTAAGCAGGAACAGCAGCATCATTTTTCATTAAGTTTTAAGGGCCTCAAGAGCAGGAATCCTAAACTCAAGACATTACTCAGATGACCTACAGTAGTTGACAATAATGCTCCAGAGAGAAGGTTATGATCTACAGTTTTCCAAGGGCAGATTACCTTCGAACAGGTGGTACAGCACCCCTACCGGGTGCTGCTCCACGGCCAGCTGCTGCAGCCTGTTAATAAAATAGAAAAGGTCAGTCATGATCAGCTGCGACTATCGCTTAAGCACAGAAACAGTAAAGATCTCTGTAAGTTCATTAATTTCATAGCCTGACTCGGTACTGGAAACAAAAAGTGGAACTTTATCACTAGTTTAAATTGTAGCAACATGTATCCCCAAAGTACCCAATTTTCTCATTCAAGGATATCAACGCATTTGGAACGTTAAGCTTCTATCAAATTTTGCATCCTTATAATAATTGATTTGAGAATGTGTATATGTATGTCATGGAAATATACAAATCTATAATAACAAATTAAAAAGCTACTTACTTTAGCCCGCATAGCCACAGCCCTGCCCCTACCAACTCCAATTGATGAGCTCTTACCCTTCAAGATTTTAGAAACATTTTAAGTCAGAAATCATAATACAAGAATGTGATTCAGGAGAATTAACTTAGTTATAAGGATACCTTGATTCTAGCATCTAGACGCTTGAACATTGGAGCATTCTTTAACATGTCCGGTATGACCATAAACCTGTATAAATTTCGTATTGTTTTCAAAATAATTCAGTCAATATGATAAGAGGTGACCAAATATCTCAAGTTATAACACAGTTAGCTTGATCACAACAACCAAAATAGTATATATGATATAACACCTGACTTTGCTGCCCCGAATGAAAACATGCTCAAGCTGTGAAACCTTTCCATCCTGTTGAAGAAGAAACTCAATTCAGTAACTGATGGGGACGAAATGAAAGATAAAAGCAAATATGTGAAGAGAAAGTAATCACAATAGCAGGGATAATAATTATGACTGCACTATAAAAGCAAATAAGAGATCCAATCCAACTCATGTAAGAACTAAAGCCATTACCCATGAAAAAGAAAAGGCACAAGATGGTTTATGTTATTTTGATTGGGGTCTCTTGTATGTTTTTGTTTGATTTAATAATCTTTGTATGGTAAATGACCTCTCTCAAGTCTATACGGAAAGTTACACCTACTTTTTGTACTTAGCTTGTCCCTTTTTTTATTATCTTCTATAGTTTGAATATATTTCTTTCTGTTTCCTAGGTGGGAAAAAAAAAAAAAAAAAGAAGATAAGGCACAAGATAACTAACGATTCATTTTCAGGCTGCTGGCACTCTCTTCACTCAAATTCCAGAAACCAACACTGCTACAATAGTATTACTCTTTGTTGTACGTATATCTAAAAAAACCAACCAGACAAGTATTTTTTCTGTGACAGATGACTCGAAACCAACATCAAATCCATCTTACACAGAAAATGTACAGAACTGGCACCTATACACAAAATCCAAGGACCTCCCAACTGCAAGGAGTGCAGTATAGCATAAAAAGCAAGGCATTATTAAAATCAGAATTTTTTTTTTTTTTTTTTTTTTTAATTCTGGTTTCATTCATTCCATCCAATTTCATCATAATTTTCTATTATTCAGAATTCCATTTAGTCTTTCTCAAACCAGAAGCAAAGCTTACGTGATAAGCCAGATTCCCCTTTGTAAAATTTCATCGCAATGGACCACTTTTAGAGTAATGGTAGGCTAAAGCAGCCTCAGTAGCAAGCCAAAATGGTCCAGCGCGCTATTCGGTATATATATATATATATATATATATATATATATATATATATATATATATATATATATATCAGGTCATATCTTCAAATTGTTAAAAACCTAAAATTCAAAAATCACACATTTTCCTTAAACCCAAAACGCTAGGGTTTAACAATCATCAACTTGGAGTAAGGAGATATTTATTTCACCATTTTAAACAACTTCACCGATATAAAATCAACCTCCTCAAATCCGTAGAGAAAAACTAATCGAAAACTCTCCTTCAATTACGTATTAAGTTAGTAAAATTTAGGGTTTTATACTACAGAGTGTAAAATCTAGCCTCACAGATTTTAAGTGAACATCAAAGGAAAAATTAAGATAAAAAGGTAGTTATATTACCTTGGCAGTGTAGGTGATATTCTCGAGCTGGCAATTCCAGTTATCTTCACACTCAATCATACTTCCTCTGTAGAGTTCTCCGCTCTTGAGCTCCACTGTAACCACATGGCCTGATGCCTCATGTAATAGTTTCACTGGTATCCCCAAGCTCCGGCTCATGGCTTCTTCTCTCTTTCTCTCCTCGAAGGTCTCTGTACTAAACCCTAATCAAACTCTCTACCGCGCTGTGATTTACACTGGACACTCAAAATCTCATTTAAACTCGCATCGCACAAAAAGTTTCGGGGCAACTTTGTAATATTAGAATTAGGCAGGGCATTTTAGATATTACAGGTTAATGACGTGGCATAAGTATAAGCCGTTGCAGTGAATTATAGAAACCAAAAAACATACAGTAGAAGAATTCCACCTCTCTTTGTGGGGCCTAGGCAAAATAATCGTGATTGAATTATTTGCGTTGACTTTGGACTTCTTCTGATCTGTCCGTAGGGGCGGTCACAGCGGATCCGGGTAATTCTGACATATCGTAGAAAATAAGGATATTTTCGGAATTACGGTTTTCAAGAATCTTTGAGGTGGCGTCGTATCTAAAGCCGAAATCCAACCGTTGTAGCGACTACAAAATCAGATTACTAAACAGTGTTTTGCAATCCACTTGGCAGTTGAGATTTTAGATTTTCCGTGATTGCATCTATGGCGCCAGATATCGATACTTTACGTGATGGCTCTTCAACCGTCCGATAATTGTAATATTCGAATACTTGAAGGAAAAAATAGCTGGTACTCAAAAGTTAAAATGAGTGATGCTTCATCAAATAATTTTTTCTTATAAATAATTTTGATGTGATAATTTATAATTAATTATTAATTAATGAGACTTATGTGAAAATAAATTAGTCCATTACAGACTGTTATGCCATAAGAAAAAGTTTATAAAAAATGATTATGGGTGAAGTATTATCCGTTTAAAATCCAATGAATTTATTTTTTAACAAATTCGAGATTTTGACGGTGTGTGAGTTGTCACGTGGAGTTATATGCTTTGCTTCTCCTGTCTGTTGCCTTTCAAAGCAATCAAACAATCATCTGACAAAAGACAAGTGGATTTCCAAATGATTTCGATTGTGGGTCCATCACAGAGATCCAACGGTTTATATTTTTCTGATGGTGAGTGCCGTCATGTTTATATGTCCTCGTACAGTTGCATTTTTCAGCTTAAGAAGCTTTCATTCTCAGATGAAGCAGATAAGCTGAAATGGAGAAGCTGTTGAATTCTTCGCGTCTAGTTTTCTCGCCTGCTGTTGCGTCTTTTTCACTTTCATCAAGTGAAAATTACACAAGGACAAGGGTAAACAATCAACTTCATTTTCATATTTTGAATCTTTGGAGTGAGCCATTGTAACATTCGGATGAGTTCTGTCATTACTGATATTGTTAGTCAACTTTGTTTTCCGAAACGTATTGAATTTGACAGCTGAATAAGTGTTTTTTTAAATGTTCACGAGTTTGATGTTTATTTTTCTTGAATCTAGTATTTGCCAAGTGTCTTAATTTGAACGTTATTCTGATTTATTGAAACTCAGATGTATTAGATATTTAGAAATAGACGTTATTTATACAATAATCTTGTTTTTGAAATGGCGAAGTGGATCATATACTTTAAGATGGTATTTAATGATGGTTTATGAACTGCTTGATCTTTTCAACAGGCTGAAAGAAACAACAAGCTTGCCAATCAACTACCAAACAAAGGAACGTGTGGGTCGCAAAAATTGCTTAGGCATCACATTCTCTCAACAAGAATTCCGGTGCACCGTAGGGTATGTTTTGACATTTCTAACATGAAGCATCATAGAAAGATGCTACCATCTCAGGGATTTCTAATCGGCTGAAGGTGTTTGTGATTAAATTTTTCGTCACCGCATTTCAAATATATTTAGAAGCCGATTTTGTATGGCGTTTTTTTCCTCAAATAGTTAGTCATTAAGCTGTAGCTCTGTTGGGTGGGTTGGTTTCTAATTGACTATTGTCCTAGATTGGTTGATGCTGATTGTGCATGTGAAGGAGCCAGGGTCAACAGATTATTTGAACTTAAATATTACAGAGTTGTGTTCCTTCCTTACCATCCTTAGATCATAAACCTAATTGAATTCACTTAAATAAATTTCTATGTGGTGAATTATTGGGAACTTCTTAACAATATAAATACAAGGTTTCTCACCATCTCTCTTTTATCCTAGGTGTATTCTGGTTGATTATTGAGTTCAAGTATGGTGGTTATTAGTAAGTGTTAATCAGGTGTTCTTACTTCTTTTTATACATTTTATTCTATGCATCACCAGGTGGAGCACAATTCTCCTATCTCTGCCGTTTTGACAGATGACCCCTCAACAATGACAAGTATGGACGATGATACAGAAAATATTGGTATCTTGCGCATTGATCCAGGCTTAGAACCATTTAAAGATCACTTCAAATACAGAGTGAGGAAGTATGTAGATCAGAAAAACCTTTTTGAAAAGTATGAAGGAGGTCTTGAGGAATTTGCAAAAGGTAATATCCTATATCATCATGCTATCTCCTTTCTTTCCTCTCTGACTCATTCCCTGAATAGTGTGGTAGTTCAGCAATGTAATTTTGTAAATTATTGAAGTCTATGGAAACAGGAGCTAATTAACTGATACTTTTCACATAAGAGTCTACATGAGAAAAAATTCTTTGAAATTGATTGATATGTCATTTTCTAACATAATCAAAATTGTTACGTATAATTACAACTAATTTTCAACATACTATCCATTGCTCCGTTGATTTGATCTTGGGTGTATCTTAAATGTTTGATGGCCTTTTGTCAATTCTTATTTGGCTACTAGTTATTTTAATGTAAATACTAAACTACTTCATTTTTAGGTTATTTGAAATTCGGATTTAATAGGGAAGAAGGTGGCATTGTGTACCGTGAGTGGGCCCCGGCAGCTCTGTAAGTTTTTTGTTTTATTTTTAAGCAAAATTTTAGGAACTACCCGTTTATTCTCATTTTTGGTCAAACCATATGTTAGTTGTATGATTAGGATTTATATGAGCCAGGGAAGCACAAGTTATTGGGGACTTCAATCAATGGGATGGTTCTAACCACAAGATGGTAAAGGATCAATATGGTGTTTGGAGTATCAAAATTCCAGATTCTGTTGGAACTCCGGCTATTCCTCATGGTTCACGAGTCAAATTCCAATTCAAGCATGGTGATGGGGTTTGGGTTGATAGAATCCCTGCATGGATTAAATATGCTACTGTAGACCCTACAAGTTTTGCGGCCCCATATGATGGTGTGTACTGGGATCCGCCAGCATCGGAAAGGTATTGATTATTCTTATTCAACCTGTCTTGGTCTTTTAGTCACAGCAAACAGCTTTAATCAAAACTGTGGAAAAGAATCGAAGGATTATACGAGAGCAATTGTTTGTTTTCAAAATGCTTAGTTGCATAGTTTCAGTGCAAGAAGTAGAATATGTTGCATAATTTATAATGTAAGTTCTTCTCTAATGTAGTCAGACATCTCAACATTAGGAACTTGGTACCATCTTTTCATCTAGTTTAATTAGAACTAAGGGTCTCTGCTCTCTGCAATTAAAGTTATATAGAAGTAGTGTTTGTTGATCCATTCTTTCATCCATCATGCAGGTATGAGTTTAAGTACCCTCCACCCCCAAAGCCTATGGCCCCAAGGATATATGAAGCTCATGTTGGAATGAGCAGCTCTGAACCCCGTGTGAATTCGTATAGAGAATTTGCTGATGATGTTTTGCCTCGTATTCGAGCAAATAACTATAACACAGTCCAGTTAATGGCTGTGATAGAGCATTCCTACTATGCATCATTTGGTTATCATGTAACAAACTTTTTTGCTGTAAGTAGCAGATCTGGAACTCCTGATGACCTTAAGTATTTAATTGATAAAGCCCATAGCTTAGGTCTGCGGGTCTTGATGGATGTTGTTCACAGCCATGCAAGTAACAATGTCACTGATGGCCTTAATGGCTATGATGTTGGCCAATGCTCACAAGAATCGTATTTCCATACTGGCAGTCGAGGCTACCATGCATTGTGGGATAGTCGGCTCTTCAATTATGCAAATTGGGAAGTACTTCGCTTCCTTTTGTCCAACTTGAGGTGGTGGCTTGAGGAGTACAAATTTGATGGATTCCGATTCGATGGGGTAACTTCAATGTTGTATCATCATCATGGGATTAACGTGGCTTTTACCGGGAATTATAATGAGTATTTCAGTGAGTCAACGGATGTTGATGCTGTTGTTTATATGATGCTGGCAAATAGTCTGGTTCACAATATCTTGCCAGATGCAACTATAATTGCTGAAGATGTTTCTGGTATGCCTGGACTTTGTTTGCCTGTCTCTGAGGGAGGTATTGGTTTCGACTATCGTCTGGCAATGGCCATCCCTGACCAGTGGATTGATTATTTGAAGAATAAGAAGGATGAAGAATGGTCGATGAAGGAAATATCATGGAATTTGACAAATAGGAGATACACTGAGAAGTGTGTATCTTATGCTGAAAGTCATGACCAGGTATGAAGTATTTTTTGTTGTATTGATATGTTTTAACAGGTAAGACTTTTACAGTATTCGTCATAGTAAATCTCCTATGTCAAATCAGATCTAAGATCTTTGCTTTTCTTTTCCCCTTATTTTCTGTTCAGCTCTTACTAAAATACATTTCTTACGGTTCGCCCTGTTTGTGCAGGCCATTGTAGGTGACAAGACTATTGCATTTCTTTTAATGGATGAAGAGATGTATTCTGGTATGTCTAGTTTAACAGAGGTCTCTCCAACTGTTCAGCGAGGAATAGCGCTTCATAAGGTGTGTTGGTTGCCAAATCATAAGGGCTCCTTTCTTATTGTAATTTCTTTGGTAGCTCAACTGGTCATTATTCTGTATGAATATAAATTATCCTTCCAAAGATGTATAATATGAGGCCTCACTACTCATATTCAACACCGTCTCTCTGACAAAATTTAAGATAATTGCTTTGGATGCCCATGCATATTTTGGATCCAGAATATGGCTGATTGCTGTATTTATTGTAATTGATTTAATCCCAGATGTTTTATTCTATTTCTCAGCTTTATCTTTTCCTTTGGCAGATGATACATTTCTTAACTATGGCATTAGGAGGAGAGGGCTACCTTAATTTTATGGGGAATGAGGTAAGTACACCTGGCCCAAAGCCAACCAGCTAAATTATTAGTGTCATTGTCTGCAGAATTAGTTTTCTATTCTTGATATATAATAGTTGCTTTCATTAAGATTCTTATTTCGATGGCCACAAAATTAAAGGCTCTATTGGTTTTAATATTCTCCCACTATCCTATTCCACTATTCTATCCTAAAAAATTCAAAAATGCATTTGTTTCAGTATTCTCAAAATTCATTCCTACTTTATTCAACTCAAAACATTAACAATTATCTTCCTCGTAAAAATAACTCAACCCAACTCAACTTTACTTTTTTCAAAATACTATTCTAAAAACTATCAAAATAATGAACCAAAAAGGGACTCAAAGTTTTCAGAGAGGAACAAAACTTTTGGCTCACACCAGGTCAAAATGATTCATTTTCCTCGATAATAGAAGCATACATATATTACTGATGCTTTCTGAACTAATAGTCACATAAGCTTTTTTTTTTTTTTTGGTTAGTATGTTAAGACAACGCTGATTCCCTCTCTTATAGAACCAAACCATTAACTGCAATGAACTTCTCACAGCCGTAATAGTTTAAAGCCATATTTTGAAGAGGCAAATGTGTGTATCTGTTTAGTTTTCTGATATTTGAGCTATTTTATCTTGTATGGTAATTACAGTTTGGCCATCCTGAGTGGATTGACTTCCCAAGAGAGGGCAATGGGTGGAGTTACGAAAAATGCAGACGCCAATGGAACTTGGTGGATACTGATCACTTAAGATACAAGGTTTGATTCACTAATTAAGTTTAAGCTCTCTTATCTCTCTTCATGCTTTTGATATAGCCCATAAGCTCATTTGGGTTTTTAAGAGTATTTACTTAATAGCCCTACCACAGTCCATTTCAACAAAGAATCTATCCATATCTCTCTCCATCTTCCTGTCATGCTTTCAATATAGTTAATTACTTAATTTGGGTTTTTAAGACTAATATTAAATGGTCTTACCTGAGTCTATATCATTTTTTGTTCAGCATCTATTCATGTAACTCCAGGCAGGATACAAATTGGCTTTTCAAGAAAGAAAATGTGTAAAAACGAACCTACTACTCTTCATGTTGGTCTATGGTGTGCTACCTGTATGGGACACCATGTTTTTCCACTCTATAATGCAATAGACACCTCTTTAACATAATTTGTAGAACATCATGTATGTTATTTTCCAATTTTTACTAGGTTGCTACTGTTTTCTTTCGAGGAACAAATATTGAAGTGCTCTTTTTATATTTGTGCTGGAAATTGTTCAGTTCATGAATGAATTTGACAGAGCTATGAACATGCTTGATGATAAATTCTCATTCCTCGCATCATCAAAACAGATTGTGAGCAGCACAAATGAAGAAGACAAGGTAAAGATCCTGTTGTTTAATACAGTGGTTACATTTCTGTGGTGTTGATTCTCATTCTATTATGAGAAGTTCAAAACTTCAAATAGGGCACGCACTATACTAAAAAAATTATAGTCTCCAGCAGCAATCCAGAGTTTATACAAAGACACTAATTAATTGTTTCACTCTACAGGTTATTGTCTTTGAGCGAGGAGATCTGGTTTTTGTGTTCAATTTTCATCCAGAAAATACATACGAAGGGTATTCATATTTTATGTGATGCCAGAGGGTTGTGTGTGTATCTAAGTTATTTGTCTAGAGTTTAAAACAGTTTGGATGAGGCTTGGATTATGATGATAGCAGTATTTTTTTTTTTTTTTTTTCTTTCTTTCAATCTGGTGACTTGTAATCTTAAACATGCAGGTATAAAGTTGGGTGTGACTTGCCAGGGAAGTATAGAGTTGCACTCGATAGTGATGCTTCAGAATTTGGTGGACATGGAAGGGTAAGGAGCCCTTGCAAAACCATGTGCTAGCTTCCTGTTACTGTTGGAGTAATAGACGATAAGAGATACTACATAGAAGAGAGCAATTGTTAGATTTCTTTTTTTAAATATAATTTTGACGTAATATATTTCATGGGAAGTAATTTCACTTCTAATGGCTCCTGAGTACTCAAGCATTGCATTCCTCACTTGTTAACGGGAATAAAATCATCTTTATTGGAAAGCCTGTATACCCTTTCACCAGATGTTTCTGTTCTCTGAATTGATTAATTTTTTGGTAGGTGGGTCATGATGTAGACCATTTTACATGTCCAGAAGGGATACCAGGTGTGCCTGAGACAAATTTCAACAACCGTCCGAACTCATTCAAAATACTCTCACCAGCTCGAACCTGTGTGGTATGGCCTCTCCTCCATGTTCTTTCTGGTTCTATTACCCCTTATTATGCATATCAATACATTATGTTGAACACCAAAAATTTAGAAATTTGATTTGATTGATATGTTATGTTAAATAGATCACTTAGCTATCAATTATACACTCTAGCCCATCTATGACAAACATTTGAAAAGAACTTATCAAGCCTGTAGCCTCTGGTTTGGAATAATAAACATGAAATGCTTCAATTTTGTTAAAAAATTTTCTATAGGTTTACCATAGGGTGGAAGAAAAAGAAGAAGAGCACAACGAAAGTTCATTGGCCAATGCCAATAAGACATTAGCAGCACATGTTCCCCAAAACAGTAGTGAATCGATCAGTGCTAATGAGACATTAGCTGATGTTGCGGACAACTGTAGTCCATCGGTCAGCAGCAAGGCGACATTAGTAGCAGATGTTGTGGCTGACCGGGAAAACCTTGAAGCCTTACCAACTGTAGAAGGTGATGGTGAGTCTGTTGGGATACCGGAGCACTGAATCTTCTATTATTGTGCAAATCAAGCTCGTCATTGATGTGTTCATGTCATATAATCAATAATAAGCATTAATCACGGGATTTTATCGACTGCTGTAAATTCTGGTGTCTGTTTAATATGTCATTGGTAAGACTGGATTTCATATATGCTTTATGCTGGAATTTTTGCTACATTCCAAGGATTAAATGTGTATTGTACTTGCTCATGTGATTAGCAATAATGTAAAGTTGCAGTTTAAAAGCTGTTTCACAAATCTTATTATGGCCTATTAAAAATTTAGAGAATATTTATGTTGATAGTTCGATTTCATAATGTCAAGGATTTTTTATAACGTTGTAGGGTTGGCGTAAACATTTGGATAATGCCAGGGAGAGTTACGATAATGTCAATTGGTTTAGTAAAGGTGTATTTTTATAACGTCAAGGTATTTTTTGAATAATGTCAAAGTTTTTTTATAATTTCAAGGGGCTTTTTGATAATGTTAAGGATTTTTAATAATGTCAAGGCCCAAGGGATTTTTTGATAATGTCAAGAGGACTTTTAATATGTTAAGGGGTTTATTTATCAAGTCAAGGGAATTTTTATATTGTGAAGAGTTTTTTTTATATAATGTCAAGGGGATTTTTTTAATAATGTCAAGGATATTTTTTGATATAATAATAATATCAAAGAAATTTTTGATAATGTAAATGGTAAAGAATTTCTTATGTCGAAAAGGTCGTGAGTTTGGTGTAATGGCTAGTCCAAGAAGTTCGACCCAAAACAAGCCCAAGAACTACTAAATGTAAACCCACCAATCAGATTCGGGCTAACCCAACTAGAAGTCGGAAAGCACCAAAGCCGAGTCAAGCAAGAAGGCGGAATCTGGTTCGGAACTGATCTCTGCATCGATCGAAGTGGAAGGTGGTCAGAAAATTACAGTTTCTAGGGTTTTGTGATACGAAATAGAAGTAATATGGAAGAGAAGAGCAAGAACAAGTTCAGTATAATTGTTCCAACTTACAACGAACGCCTCAACATTGCTCTCCTCGTTTATCTCGTCTTCAAACATCTCCGGTGAACTAACTCCGCATCCTTTATGAATCATTTCATGATAACTAATCGTTTAATTTATTATCTAGAATTAATCGTTTGTGAGAATTAAGTTGTTTTTCTATGTTGGCTCATATAGGGATGTTGATTTTGAAATAATTGTGGTCGATGATGGGAGTCCTGATGGTACACAAGAAGTTGTTAAACAATTGCAGCAATTGTATGGAGAGGACCGTATTGTAAGCATCATAACAACTGAAATTGGATCTTATTCCTCTTTCTAATGGGAGGTCAAAAATCAATGCTTTCTAATTCTGCTTTTGTGTCTCTGATGGTGCAGCTGTTAAGACCTAGACCGAGGAAACTTGGGTTAGGTATGTAATGCAATTGATATTATTAACTGTTTGATAGTAATGAAAAAATGACTCTGGTTGCACTTGTTTAATTTAGGGACGGCTTACGTTCACGGTCTGAAGCATGCTTCTGGAAATTTTGTTGTAATTATGGATGCTGATCTCTCTCACCATGTAAGTTAAATGTCAATGTTGAAATGTTGGCTTGGAAATATTGAAATCAGTTGCTTAGGAGTTCATTTAGATTGGCGTGGATTTTGAATCTTGGATATATCGTTTGCATGTTCTACTTGGTTGGCGCCTGAGGAAGTTAACTAACTGTCTTTAATGCTCATCTAAAACATATAAATTAAGAATAATTTACTTTTCTGTGCTTAGAATCCATTGATCACACTATCTTCCTGTGTGTTAGTGACATGGAATCAGGATTTAAGTAGTATTCATTTGATTTGTCATTTTTTTTTTTTCATTTTTTGGCAGCCCAAGTACTTGCCAAGCTTCATCAAGTAAGAAGTTTTCCTGTTTATATGTATTGTACTATTACATTGTGGCTGAGGATGCCTAATTTCTTGGAATATTTCTAATATAATTTGGCGACATGTTTTATTAGGAAACAGTTGGAGACTGGTGCAGATATGGTTACTGGAACCCGGTATGTTAAGGGTGGTGGTGTACATGGGTGGAATCTTATGCGAAAGCTAACAAGTAGGGGAGCTAACGTCCTTGCACATACACTTTTATGGCCTGGTGTATCAGATCTGACTGGATCATTCCGGTACGTAAATTGGTTTGAAGTATTAGGCTATTCATCATTTTTTCACTTTGACAATTTTAGAACTGAGCTCTTGTTCTTAAAGGCTTTATAGGAAATCAGTGCTTGAAGATGTTATTAGTTCCTGCGTAAGTAAGGGATATGTCTTCCAAATGGAGATGATTGTTCGTGCTTCTAGAAAGGGCTACCACATTGAAGAGGTGAAGTTGTGCATTTCTCTTATTGTAATGTATGCTTGAGATAAACAGACTTCGTGCCTGTAAATCATAAAAAAAATAAAAGAAATTGGCATAATTTTGTTAACTTAATAACTCGAATCTGTAGACGCAAGTTTATAATTTTTTTTTGTAGTTGTGGTATGTGCAGATACTGTTGTATTTGTCCAGAAACAGTCTTTCTCTGGTTTCCATCCCTGACTAAATACACATTTTTTTCTTTCATGGCTTTTCTCATATATACGTTAATAACACATACACTGTATTTAACTATTTATACTAATGTACTCTCTATTTATGCATTCCCTTGAACATATTGTGTATTCAGTTTGTAGGTGTATTTAAACAATTTAAGGCATCGTCTTTAATCTGTGTTTTGTGCATTTCCACAGGTTCCAATTACTTTTGTTGATAGAGTATTTGGAAGTTCAAAGCTTGGAGGATCAGAAATTGTCGAATATCTGAAAGGCCTTGCATATCTTCTTGTCACAACGTAGAAAGGCCTCTTTATCAATTGAACACAATCATCTGAAGCTTTTCTTATGTTTCTTTTTTCTTCTCGTTTCTGTCAATAATAGAGGCTTTTCTTGGTTATACAACAAAAGAATGGAGATTGCCAACAAATCTTAGAACAGTTGTTATCACAAAATAATGCTTATTTTGTTGTAGTCATAAACATCATTATAATCAATAGATAATTTTCGTGTGATTAATATCTTTGTTGTGCCTTTTTCACCATATTGAATGTAAAGAACAATAGGAAAACAGTGAATGGAGAAATAAACCTGAATGAATAGATTGCTTTCATTCAACCAGATTTTTGTTGAAAGACGTAAAAATATATTTACTACTCGTCACCATCAAACAGGCACTAAAACCCAGAAACAGCAATGGAACATATTTAAGTCATGGATGAAGTTAAGTTTTCCTAAATCAAAATACTAATAGCAGAATTTTAAAAAAAAAAAAGATCCCTAAAACCCCCCAGCTGTGAAAATTCAAATCTTCCCGACTCTACGAGCCCCCGTCCTTCGTTGACTGTCAATCACAGAGTTGAAAGGTAGAGGAGGTTTCTTGTTCACTTTGCTCATGCTTCTCAGCATATATCTGGGCTCAGTTGTCTCCACAGAATAAGCAGCAGAAACAGACTTCCTCAGACTCTCTAGCTTCTTCGAGTCTCTTCTCTTTGAAGACTCAACTGTCACACCAAGATTATACGGAGTCTTTGTCACGTCACCCGTTTCATTTTTCTTTCTCTTCAGCCTCTCATTTCTTCTTGCTGAGTACTCTTCATAAAACCTACCCCTTTCAAAGAAGGAACTCGAATTGCCACTCAACTCATTGACCGATCCAGCTTTATTGTTATTATTATTACCCAATTTACCCTCTCCGAGTTCATCTTGAACCATCTTTGCCAGAGCCCGTAACTCGCAAGAAATCGTACGGTATTCGGGTCGAAGATCCGATTCTTGAAAGTCTGATGCGCGGATCAGCTTCTGAGATTTCGTTAAAGATCCTGGTATAACTTAAAAGGTTTTAGCAAGAATGAAAGAAATAAACATTATTATTATTATTATATCATTTGAAACAAGAAACATTAAAGAAGATTTACCAGGAGGGGTTTGAAGAGAAGTTGCGTTTGATCGAAGAACACGACGTGGTCGAACCCGAATCGGCGATCTAGCCAGCGGAGGCTTGCGATCAGTTTTAATCTTAGACATGGCTATACTACAAAGAAACTAAGCTCTGTAGAAAGAGAGATCGAGAGAAACGTACAGTATCAGCGAGTGATTCAATTTGGAAGACTAAACAAGGAACATGAAGGAATAATACTTACCTTTTTGTTAAAGGATGATTAGTTCTTCTCTGCTTCGTTCTTTGTGCTGTGTGAATTCTCTTTTGTTGCTTCTGTTCTCTGTGCCGTTGCCTTTTTGTCTGTCAAAGATTGGTTTTATTGGGAGACAGACATGTCTGTTTGAAATTTCAAACGTCAGATGCGGAGCGTCTCCAACGGTTATATTTTTGATCTGACGGTCTAGAATCGTTGAAATTTGAAAGCTTGATTATGTGTGATTAACTTATAATATTTACAATAAAATCCACCGATTTCTTTCCAAATTTTTTAGTCTCTCTATTTGGTAATACACTAATCGCCTAGGCTAATTTGAGCCTCACTTATATTTTAAATAAGAGTAAAATACATGTTCCCGGACAAGATTTAGTGAAATGACAAGTTCTCACCCTTAGTTTTATAAATTCTAGATTCTTACCGGAGGGTGCTATTACAATCATATTGCCCTTGATAAATAAATTAATAAATTATTCCTTAACCCCCAAATTAGTAATAACTACCTCACTTTCAAGTTTATTTCAATAACATTCTCTTTATCGACCTTCACATCATCCCCATCTCTAACCACCCAGCCACTACCATTGTTACCATCCACTCAAATCTGACCTTGTTGGCCTTCACCGACCCCACGACTAGCTTCCCTGACATCCATTGACTAAAACCCCAAAGTTCTCAAGCCTCTCCTCCCACCGTTCCCCGGCCAACGCTAAGTTAGAGTTTGGTTGTTCTAAGCCAAATTTCTACGGCTAACGGTGGCCAAAATCCACTCTAGCACGATTTTCAATTGATAACAAAAATATAACAACAGTGTTAGTCTTATAAAGAAGGCATACAAAGACAACCTCCACCCTTCATCTTCATCATCTCTCTCTCTCTCTCTTTCTCTTTTTCTGTTTTTTCTTTATTTTTTTTTTCTTCACTTTGTAAGCTTCTTTGTAGGCTTCTTTATAAGAATATATTTATTCAAAATATAATTAAGTATTTAAATCACTGATTTCTATAATCTGTGGGCCTGGTTTGAACTTAGAAGATGGGCTGGGTGGATTTGTTGTTGAACCTGCTTTCGGGTTCAGGGCCGATTTAAGGGGTAGGGAGGTGAGGCACCTGCCTAGGGCCCCAAAAAAATGGGGGCCCAAATTTTTTATAATTTTTTTTTTTTTTTTTTTGAATATCTTACAAAAATGAAAATGATTTATAATTTCTTACCTAAGCTAAGGGATCCCCCAAAAAAAGCTAAAAAAACCCAAATTTATTATAAACTTTTTACATATATTTCCACTCAAAGTTTAACAAAATAGCAAGTTTGTACCTCTAGTTTTATATATTCTAGTTTATACCTCTAAATTAACACACTGAATCTCTTTTAACAATGGAAGACTAAAATAGTCATTTACATATCTCAAATTACTTACCCCCAATTCAATCCCAAAATTTGACATTCACATAAATCATCTCCAGCCCTCTTCTGCCGCCAGTGGTTTAGAGTTGATTTCGGTCAATTATGGTTCTGATCGATTTTCTCGCCAAAATTGACCAAAATCATCATTTTATCATTTCCCAACCTTAATAGCCCTCGATTTGACTAATTTTTGATGAATCTCGCAACCCAACTCCACCACACAACAGGCATTTCCAGCCTTTTTGGCATGTACCCGATATTGTTGGTCTTCCCTGACACCACCATCTTCCTCCCCTCAGCCCTCTCACCAAAACCCCTATCATACCTTATCCGTTTACTCTGCCAATCGTCGGTCATCGATACCTTTTGGGCCGTGACTTCTTAAGCCTTTTCTTATCAATCTTGGCATTGGAAATCACCCATTTCACCATCCATCACTTCTCTAATATCTACTCTCCAAAACCCCCCACCAACCTAACCTTGTTAGCCTGCTAATTGTTGTCCATCTCTCCTAGTGATTTTTCATCTCACAAGGCAAAAAAAAAAAAAAAAAAGAAATAATTTTTTTAATATATGCTCATATTATTAGAGGGTCCCAAAATAACTCCTGCCTAGGGTCACAAATATTCTAGAGACGGCCCTGTTCGGGTTCAAGCTACAACACCTGAAAGGCAACCGTGTAATGTGGGTGGAGCCATAGGTCAACATGACTTGTTATAGTAAAAGCACAAGGGCTGCATGCATGGCGCAAACGTGGAGGGGAGCTATAGCTCTTCAGCTATTTGCTGATTTAAAAACATAGAGCTGACTCTGTTAGTCCTGATTCCGAGGTGAGTTCAATTTGTCATGAAGTAAGTACCTGATTGAATTTTAAAGGTGATTCCTGACGTTATTGGGTGGTGTCTCTTACACGGTTACAGCTACTTCACCATTAAAGCTTTGACCTGGGGATACTAGTTACAAACCAAATCCAAAACAGAACTACTCTCTTTGGTTGAAGTTGAATGAATCGATTAAATTAGAAAAGGACAAGTTCTACCGATATAAGTGCATTGAAATATGCCATTAATCTGCTGGTAATGTGTAAAGACTAAGGAGGTCCAAAATGATGAAGAAAATTGCAATAATTGGTGCCGGAGTGAGTGGTCTTCTTGCATGTAAACACACTCTGGAGAAGGGTTTTAATCCCATAGTGTTTGAGGCAAGGAGTGGCGTAGGTGGAATTTGGTCTCAAACGTTAGAGTCCACAAAGCTCCAATCA
>CM047745.1:29180012-29203713 GCA_026225825.1 Pistacia integerrima
AACATTTCCCAAAGCGAACAGATTAGAGATAGCTAAAAAGATAACCAATCCCGAGGTTGCCTGACTTGATCAGAAGCGAAGACAAAAAAATCTGGTTGATCTCATCTCACATCACATGCCACTTGAAATGGCAACTTGCCACGTTTCAGTTTCGCTCAGTGAAATTAATTCTGGCCATAAATTTAACTCCAAAAAAATCCCAGATTAATATCACATCCGCTGGCAATCCAATCCATTCACCAAATTTTGCCACTTTAAGAATAAAAAAAACACTCCTCAAATCAGCGTCTCCTTTTCTTGATTTTAATGTTTCAGTCCTGGTTTCATTTCGTATTTAATTTGCTTACGAAATAGATCCCATGAATAGTTTTTATAAGGTGAGTTACTAAATACCAGCCATTAAATTTTTAAGCTGATATTTTGCGGTTATTTTCGAAGCCACTTTCATGTATTTGTCTCTCTTCTTGATTTTTGTGGGCCTCTGTTAGAGTTGTCGATTCATTGAGATATTGCCCACTTTCAATTATTTGCCTCTCGCCTTGATTTTTGTGGGCCTCTGTTAGAGTTGTCGTTTGAGATATTTGTAATCCTGATCCTGTACTTGGATCAGATTTCGTGGTGTAGGATTCATATGATGGCGAGTGTTTCGAGTTTGAAAGTGGGTTCAGATTTTTTGTCAAGTTGAGCTACTCTTACTTCTAGCAATTTCTGGGATAGTGATGTTTGAACTGTTATTGGTTTTGTTTAATCTAATGATTTACTGCCGGTCAGCATCTATCAGCTATGGTTATCGTGGCGTTTAAGCACAGGTTTCGTATTCTTATGTGTTTTTTAATAACTCTATTTCGTTTCATGTAAATGACTTGTACAAGTTTTTGAACCATTAGTTTTTTTTTTTTTTTTTTTAGAGGTATTTTGTTGGGTATTTTGTTTTCTGCCTGATAGACAAGGTGGGGTTTTTCTCAGTATAATATTTTATGTTTTTGTAGTTGAAACTGTCAATACTGTCTGGTCAATAAAGGGTATTGATTTTTCTTTTTTGAATCTGTTTTTGTAAGGAGAGATGATGGAGAAGAAAGAGAAAAAATTTCTAACAGTAGCTCCTTTTGAGTGTGCTTGGAGAAAAGATTTGAAATTTAGGGAAGCTGGGCGGGGTTGTGTGGCTTTTGAAGCTTCTGCTCACAATGATGTCACGGTTGTTTTTAGGGAGAATGTGGGAAGCCAGCACTATCATTATAAGAGAGATAATAGTCCTCATTATACTGTGATTCTTGGTAGTCATAGGAATCGTAGGTTGAAAATCGAGGTGGATGGGCAAACTGTGGTTGATGTGGCTGGAAGTGGTCTGTGTTGTTCTTCGGCATTTCAGAGCTATTGGATTAGTATCTATGATGGGTTGATTTGTGTCGGTAAGGGAAGATACCCGTTTCAGAATCTTGTGTTTCAGTGGCTAGATTCAAATCCAAATTGTAGTGTCCGATATGTTGGGTTAAGTAGCTGGGACAGACATGTTGGATATAGGAATGTCAATGTTTTGCCACTAACACATAACCACATACTGCTGTGGAAACAAGTGGATTGTGGTGAATATGAAGGTGAGGATAATAGCGACGAGGAAGTGAAAGATGAACGCACGGACTATGAAAAATGGGGACTGGAAAATTTTCTTGAGAGTTGGGAGTTATCTGATGTGTTCTTCATTGTCGATACAGAGGAAAAGCCTGTTCCTGGACACAAGGTTATCTTGCAAGCATCTGGTAATTTTCCTTTGGAGGATGAAGATGTGATTCAGCTGCAAGGTGTAGCATACCCAATTCTCCATGCACTTCTCAAGTATATCTACACAGGCCAGACCCAGGTATCTTTTATTTTAGTTCTTTCTCTAAACAATCTTATGCATTCTTGCATTATTCCCTTTGAATAGTTTATGTCTGCAAACTATATTTCTTATAGTTTTTGAGACTGGCTTCAAAGTTTGTGGTTTAACCTTTACTTCTGTCATGTCAGAATGACCTATTCATCTTACATTTATCCCTTTCTCCCTTTTCATTTCAACTTTGTCATTTTGGCTTAGCGTGGATCCTTTTAGGCAAACGCTAAGTGGCGACTGGCGAGATTCATTTCAGGCTTTTCTAATACCATTTGGTTTCGATATGATTTTTGTTTGATGTAGATTTCAGAGCCACAACTTGGTTCTTTGTTGGCTTTGAGCTCACAATTTCAAGTGATGCCATTGGTGAAGCAGTGCGAGGAAACTATAGAACGGTTTAAACTGAATAAAAAATTGTTTGATTCTGGAAAGAATGTGGAGTTATCATATCCGTGCTCTCAGCCACATTGTTGTGCAGTCTTCCCCTTTGGTCTCCCCATTAGTGCACAGAGACTTAAGCTGTTGCATTCAATTGGCAAGTACAGTGACATAAACATTTGCATTGAGGGCCATGGTCTTGTTGCCCAGTCTCATAAGATCATTCTCAGCTTATGGAGTGCTCCATTTACCAAAGTAAGCCCATGCTGTGTTTCTTACTCTTTGTGTAGCTCCCTTGTGCCCCTGTGGAGTAAAATTACAAAACTTTATATTGATGGTTCTGCTTTTTGGTTACGTAGTTGTTTCTTTTTCTTGATTTTATCAATTTACAAGAAATAATTTTGAAAGAGTTGATTACTTTGGCAGATGTTCACAAATGGAATGAGTGAGAGCAGTTCCTCGGAGGTTCATTTGAGGGATGTGTCATTCGAAGCATTCAAGATTATGCTGGAATTCATGTACAGTGGTAAACTCCGTATGGAAGATACAACAGATTTTGGTAGCTTGTTACTTCAGCTTCTCTTATTGGCTGACCAATTTGGAGTCACCCTCCTTCATCAGGAATGCTGCAAATTGCTTTTAGAATGCCTCTCGGAGGTAGCTTAGTATTCCTTACCGTGCCAATGACATAATTGATGATTTTTGTTAGGATAAATTTTATTCCTGTCACTATTACAATATGCTTTTTGTATGACTAGAACTAAATGAACAGAGAAGTGACTTGCAGTCTCGGACTTCTGAAAACAAAAGAAGAGATCCCTTCTGTAATAATTAAATTATGAAATATTAATATCTTTCATGTACATATTATATGCAGGGATGGAGTTCTCTCCTAGTGGATGAAGGTCATACAACATCAGTTTTTCTATTATGCACAAGTTTAGTGGACGAGGAAGCAGACAAATTTGGCAAAGTAATTGTGCTGATGCTTTTAAAGCTAACTATTGATCTTTGTTGCAGGACTCAGTATGTCCAATTCTGCAAGCAGTTCAATCCATTCCATCGTGCAAACTTATTGAAGAAACATGTGAAAGGAACTTCTCAATGCACTTCGATTATTGCACAACTGCAAGCCTTGACTTTGTCTTGTTAGATGAGGCAGCTTTTAGCAGTATCATTCAGGTGGGTTATTACTTTTAAAATAAATGACTTACTAGGGATTGGTAATTGACTAAAGAATTAAGATAGCTGCATATAAAGACATTATCCTTTTTAAAAACCACCAGGTCAATGGTGTAATAGCTTGCAACTATGACAGTACAATGAAAACGTTAGTCTTTGGTTTATTGAAGAAAATGCTCCATCTCCTAAGCCATAGTCTAAGACCCTTATGGATTAGATTTAAAGTACCTTATTTTGAAGAGTTCTCCTAGTAAAAGTATTAATAACCAATGGAAATTGGTCTGTCATCTAATTAGTTGTAATTATGTCTCATAATAATTTTTTTTTTCGGCAGCACCCAGATCTTACGGTGACATCTGAAGAAAGAGTTCTTAATGCAATTCTAATGTGGTGCATGAAAGCAAAGGAATTGAGTGGGTGGGAGACGGTGGATGAGCTAATGACAAAACTAACTCCTGAACTCCTTTTTGAGGAAAGGCTTCAGTCAGTGAATGAGTTGTTGCCTTTTGTAAGATTTCCATTACTGCCATATGCCTTGCTTAAGAAGGTACATAAAACCTGGATGAAAGTTTGTTCAAGTCATCTAAGAGGATGACTCTGAGGTTAGCCTGACTTGCAGTTCTTTTGTATTATTCTTGCACTTGCAGTTGGAGAGAAGCAACCTTAGAAGACACATTGCTGTTTTTGATAATTTTGTGAGTTCAGCATTTCTTTTAGGGATATTCATTTATTTTTCTTATGAACATTTATTATCTTATTAAATTTTCTTTTTATGTTAATGTTTCAGGTGAAGGAGGCCATCAGATTTATAGAATCTGGATCAGCAGAGCTAGGAAATAACCAGAAGTAAGTATCAAGTATTGTAGTCCTCCATTAATGAGTCCTGATCATGCATATCCTTTTGTTGTTGATGAAAATTAGAAAACAGTAACAATTTCTGAACATTATTTGTCGATTTAGAATGAAGGCCCTGCTTTCTTAATTTTTTTTCATATCAGAAATATAATGGGATGATTTTGTTGATCTTGTGTAAACATTCATTGATTCTCACTTTCTTCTACAAGGATAGAGGTAACAAAGTAGGCGAAAGGCTTCAGAGGGATTATATCAATATTTTAAGCCCTCTTGTTGCATCATCTTCTAGAGGAAGTATTTCCTTGGATACAAATGAAATTATCCGTGACTTTTGTATTTCTTGAATTTGAGTTCACAATTCTTTTTTGGGGATTCATTTTAAATAAGCCTTGAATATGAATATTGTCCCAGGGACACATTCAAAGAAGAGTGAACTAAGATATTTATACTTTTGCAGTGTAAGATTTCAACACAGACGATCTAGTTTCAAGGAGCTCCTGTACATATGTGATGGGGATAGCAATGGAGTTCTGTACTTTGCAGGCACATCATATGGGGAACATCAATGGGTGAATCCGGTCTTGGCTAAGGTGAAGTACCCTCGCTTTTTTACAACATAGTCACTTTTTATTTTGAATCTTATATCTGTCCATTGGGCATTGTATTCATATAGCTCCCTATCCTCTTAAATTGCATGTTTCAGAGAATTATCATCACAGCTAGCAGTCCCATTTCAAGATTCACTGATCCCAAGGCTTTGGCTTCAAGAACTTACCAGGTATGACATATGATGAATCAAACCATTGCAGTCTGCAGTAGTCCTTTTCACTGAGCTTTGTTAACAGTTATTGAATAATATCTTCCACTTTAGGGAACATCTTTTACTGGGTCCCGGATGGAAGATGGACATAATTCTGCCTGGTGGATGGTCGACCTTGGCCAAGATCATCAGGTTTCCTTTCTGTCTAAGCCGTGCTTTAATGCCTTTTAAGACTGCTACAGCTTGATAATTTTTTTTTTCAGTGAAATGACAAATATTTAATACGTTATATGTGGTGGAATAATGAATTTGTGTGATTGATGCAGCTGATGTGCAACTACTATACCTTGAGAATGGATGGGTCAAGGGCTTATATAAGGTCTTGGAATTTTCAGGTAAAGATGATCTCCAGTGGCACTTTTCCGTGGATTTCCTTGGTTTCACTTGGACTAATTTTTATAGGTTCTCAAAATTGATATAGAATAATAGCTAGTAATGGTTGAATTACATCATGTTACTGCATTGCACTTCCAGGGCTCCATGGATGGAAGGGTTTGGACAAACTTAAGAGTTCATGAGAATGACCAAACAATGTGCAAGCCGGGTCAGTTTGCATCGTGGCCCGTAATTGGACCCAACGCTTTGCTTCCCTTCAGATTCTTTAGGGTTGTTCTTACTGGTCCTACGTCTGACGCTTCAAACCCCTGGAATTTCTGCATTTGCTTCTTGGAACTCTATGGCTACTTGCATTAATTAGGCATGACTATTTGTGTCTCCTGTTTCATGTAATAAGTTTTCCGGCGTTCAGTGGCAACCCCAGCTGCACCATGTACAGTCTGGTTGATGAAGAATAAAACTTGTGAATAGGAGTTAAATGACTATATATATATATATATATATTACACTACTTTTGTTCATGAGAATCAAGCTCATGAATGGGTGACGCCGTGTGAATATCATACAATCTACTTATTTATTTTGCCTTCCCTAATCTCTCTTATATATTTACATCAAACTTGAACTAAATTATTTTATAATTGAGTAATGCTAGTCTTACTCTCCTTTTTCACTCATTTCTCTTACTCACTCATGTGGTAGGTGGGTGTAAGAAGAGAGAAAAGGGAGATTAACGTGAGTGAGTAAGAGAAATGAGTAAGAAGAGGGAGTAAGGCTAGCATTATTCTTTATAATTCTAATTTCTCAAATTAAAGTCTTGTCATGATTCTTTACGGAGTAAACGACATATTTCCCACCCAAGGTTTGACGAAATCCCAAGCTAATATCCTTGGTTATATTTATTCCAAATTCTCACCATTAAAGTGATTAAAAATTGTTTAATATAATGATAAAAGGGTAAATTGGTTATTTTGCAGGAGGTGGTGCACGTTAGTAGATTGTCGCCTCTAACAGTGCTCCAACGCACACTAGTAAACATCGCCCCTGGTGTTTTTCACCCTTTTCCGATTATTCTTTCACCCAAAATTATCATTGTCACCACCATTCGAACTTCCATCCTCCCCTTTACAAACTCTTACCCTTCACAAACCCTCATCACTCGCTGATCATTGACCACGACAGCCGTGACATGCGACTGTTTTTTTGCCAGCTTTCGGCCTTTTTGAGCAATGACAACCCCAACCACCACCACCACCACCATTTGACTCCTTGCATCCCCCTTATAAAACTCCTAACCTTCCCGACCACAACAACTCACTATTTGTTGACCACAACAGCTCCAAAAAATGAGATGAACACGAACCTCTCGATCAATGAACGACGACTAAACGGTTGGTAGGGACATAGAGGTTTTTTAAAATTGGAAACGTTGGTTGCAATGATGGTGTCCAATTGGATTTTTACCATTGGAATCCAACAAAGAACAACAAAACCCTAAACCGAATGACGCCGAGATCGAAGAGGCCAATAAGTCAGGAACTAAAGGGGTTTTGGACAATAGACTATGGAGAAGGTGATAGAGGTGACTAAGGGGTTCAACACCGTCGAAAATAACCCAGATCGAGCAAAAATCGAGAGGGTACACAGTTGCCAAGGGTGTTATTGAAGTAATTTAAAAATAAAATGGTAAAAATAATTCTACTAATTTAGAGGTTAAAAATAATTCACTAATTTATTTGTTGTAAGCATTATAATAATAGCACCCTCTTTAACATAAAAATTGTTAACACTTTTACTTTAAGATAAGAATCTAAAATAAATACAATCGGAGATACCAACTTGAGATTTCACCAAACTTTGTGTGAAAATATACCTTTTACTCTTCTTTACGTATACAAAGAGACTTAAAGTGACAGAGTCACGCTCAATTTTTAAGGGCTGTAACCTATAAGACAATCTGGCTAGCACAGGTTGGAAAACGTACCAAAATCATATTGCTGTGCTTTTTCTACAGGGCAATTCTAGTGATGGATAATGGGTGGAGTAAGACGGCATATTAAATCTCCCAATCAAACAAAAGGTTTATGATTATAAGATGGACATCACACGAGTTGAATGATAAATTTTTTATGGTCTCGTATGCTTCCAAGGTACACATCGGGAACTGCGCACAACGTCTTAATATAAGCAGCATCAACATATAAGGCCATAGTTCACCTATCATATCACATAAAAAGGCTCATGGATCAGTTCTGAGACCATATCAACATGCTTAGCTGTAATAAAAAGGTCACATTACCAATAGAAACTGTCCAAATTCCAAACACATAAAAGATCAAATTAGTAATATTCAATAGATTACAAAAACTGAGCTTGTGATAGTCCAGGTAACATAATCCCTTTTTCCCGCCCCATTCTTTTCAACAAATTTAAGCAGGAACAGCAGCATCATTTTTCATTAAGTTTTAAGGGCCTCAAGAGCAGGAATCCTAAACTCAAGACATTACTCAGATGACCTACAGTAGTTGACAATAATGCTCCAGAGAGAAGGTTATGATCTACAGTTTTCCAAGGGCAGATTACCTTCGAACAGGTGGTACAGCACCCCTACCAGGTGCTGCTCCACGGCCAGCTGCTGCAGCCTGTTAATAAAATAGAAAAGGTCAGTCATGATCAGCTGCAACTATCGCTTAAGCACAGAAGCAGTAAAGATCTCTGTAAGTTCATTAATTTCATAGCCTGACTCGGTACTGGAAACAAGAAGTGGAACTTTATCACTAGTTTAAATTGTAGCAACATGTATCCCCAAAGTACCCAATTTTCTCATTCAAGGATATCAACGCATTTGGAACGTTAAGCTTCTATCAAATTTTGCATCCTTATAATAATTGATTTGAGAATGTATATATGTATGTCATGGAAATATACAAATCTATAATAACAAATTAAAAAGCTACTTACTTTAGCCCGCATAGCCACAGCCCTGCCCCTACCAACTCCAATTGATGAGCTCTTACCCTTCAAGATTTTAGAAACATTTTAAGTCAGAAATCATAATACAAGAATGTGATTCAGGAGAATTAACTTAGTTATAAGGATACCTTGATTCTAGCATCTAGACGCTTGAACATTGGAGCATTCTTTAACATGTCTGGTATGACCATAAACCTGTATAAATTTCGTATTGTTTTCAAAATAATTCAGTCAATATGATAAGAGGTGACCAAATATCTCAAGTTATAACACAGTTAGCTTGATCACAACAACCAAAATAGTATATATGATATAACACCTGACTTTGCTGCCCCGAATGAAAACATGCTCAAGCTGTGAAACCTTTCCATCCTGTTGAAGAAGAAACTCAATTCAGTAACTGATGGGGACGAAATGAAAGATAAAAGCAAATATGTGAAGAGAAAGTAATCACAATAGCGGGGATAATAATTATGACTGCACTATAAAAGCAAATAAGAGATCCAATCCAACTCATGTAAGAACTAAAGCCATTACCCATGAAAAAGAAAAGGCACAAGATGGTTTATGTTATTTTGATTGGGGTCTCCTGTATGTTTTTGTTTGATTTAATACTCTTTGTATGGTAAATGACCTCTCTCAAGTCTATACGGAAAGTTACACCTACTTTTTGTACTTAGCTTGTCCCTTTTTTTATTATCCTCTATAGTTTGAATATATTTCTTTCTGTTTCCTAGGTGGAAAAAAAAAAAAGAGAAGAAGATAAGGCACAAGATAACTAACGATTCATTTTCAGGCTGCTGGCACCCTCTTCACTCAAATTCCAGAAACCAACACTGCTACAATAGTATTACTCTTTGTTGTACGTATATCTAAAAAAACCAACCAGACAAGTATTTTTTCTCCGACAGATGACTCGAAACCAACATCAAATCCATCTTACACAGAAAATGTACAGAACTGGCACCTATACACAAAATCCAAGGACTTTCCAACTGCAAGGAGTGCAGTATAGCATAAAAAGCAAGGCATTATTAAAATCAGAATTTTTTTTTTTTTTTTTTTCAATTCTGGTTTCATTCATTCCATCCAATTTCATCATAATTTTCTATTATTCAGAATTCCATTTAGTCTTTCTCAAACCAGAAGCAAAGCTTACGTGATGAGCCAGATTCCCCTTTGTAAAATTTCATCGCAATGGACCACTTTTAGAGTAATGGTAGGCTAAAGCAGCCTCAGTAGCAAGCCAAAATGGTCCAGCGCGCTATTCGGGGTATATATATATCAGGTCATATCTTCAAATTGTTAAAAACCTAAAATTCAAAAATCACACATTTTCCTTAAACCCAAAACGCTAGGGTTTAACAATCATCAACTTGGAGTAAGGAGATATTTATTTCACCATTTTAAACAACTTCACCGATATAAAATCAACCTCCTCAAATCCGCAGAGAAAAACTAATCGAAAACTCTCCTTCAATTACGTATTAAGTTAGTAAAATTTAGGGTTTTATACTACAGAGTGTAAAATCTAGCCTCACAGATTTTAAGTGAACATCAAAGGAAAAATTAAGATAAAAAGGTAGTTATATTACCTTGGCAGTGTAGGTGATATTCTCGAGCTGGCAATTCCAGTTATCTTCACACTCAATCATACTTCCTCTGTAGAGTTCTCCGCTCTTGAGCTCCACTGTAACCACATGGCCTGATGCCTCATGTAATAGTTTCACTGGTATCCCCAAGCTCCGGCTCATGGCTTCTTCTCTTTCTCTCCTCGAAGGTCTCTGTACTAAACCCTAATCAAACTCTCTACCGCGCTGTGATTTACACTGGACACTCAAAATCTCATTTAAACTCGCATCGCACAAAAAGTTTCGGGGCAACTTTGTAATATTAGAATTAGGCAGGGCATTTTAGATATTACAGGTTAATGACGTGGCATAAGTATAAGCCGTTGCAGTGAATTATAGAAACCAAAAAACATACAGTAGAAGAATTCCACCTCTCTTTGTGGGGCCTAGGCAAAATAATCGTGATTGAATTATTTGCGTTGACTTTGGACTTCTTCTGATCTGTCCGTAGGGGCGGTCACAGCGGATCCGGGTAATTCTGACATATCGTAGAAAATAAGGATATTTTCGGAATTACGGTTTTCAAGAATCTTTGAGGTGGCGTCGTATCTAAAGCCGAAATCCAACCGTTGTAGCGACTACAAAATCAGATTACTAAACAGTGTTTTGCAATCCACTTGGCAGTTGAGATTTTAGATTTTCCGTGATTGCATCTATGGCGCCAGATATCGATACTTTACGTGATGGCTCTTCAACCGTCCGATAATTGTAATATTCGAATACTTGAAGGAAAAAATAGCTGGTACTCAAAAGTTAAAATGAGTGATGCTTCATCAAATAATTTTTTCTTATAAATAATTTTGATGTGATAATTTATAATTAATTATTAATTAATGAGACTTATGTGAAAATAAATTAGTCCATTACAGACTGTTATGCCATAAGAAAAAGTTTATAAAAAATGATTATGGGTGAAGTATTATCCGTTTAAAATCCAATGAATTTATTTTTTAACAAATTCGAGATTTTGACGGTGTGTGAGTTGTCACGTGGAGTTATATGCTTTGCTTCTCCTGTCTGTTGCCTTTCAAAGCAATCAAACAATCATCTGACAAAAGACAAGTGGATTCCCAAATGATTTCGATTGTGGGTCCATCACAGAGATCCAACGGTTTATATTTTTCTGATGGTGAGTGCCGTCATGTTTATATGTCCTCGTACAGTTGCCTTTTCAGCTTAAGAAGCTTTCATTCTCAGATGAAGCAGATAAGCTGAAATGGAGAAGCTGTTGAATTCTTCGCGTCTAGTTTTCTCACCTGCTGTTGCGTCTTTTTCACTTTCATCTAGTGAAAATTACACAAGGACAAGGGTAAACAATCAACTTCATTTTCATATTTTGAATCTTTGGAGTGAGCCATTGTAACATTCGGATGAGTTCTGTCATTACTGATATTGTTAGTCAACTTTGTTTTCCGAAACGTATTGAATTTGACAGCTGAATAAGTGTTTTTTTAAATGTTCACGAGTTTGATGTTTATTTTTCTTGAATCTAGTATTTGCCAAGTGTCTTAATTTGAACGTTATTCTGATTTATTGAAACTCAGATGTATTAGATATTTAGAAATAGACGTTATTTATACAATAATCTTGTTTTTGAAATGGCGAAGTGGATCATATACTTTAAGATGGTATTTAATGATGGTTTATGAACTGCTTGATCTTTTCAACAGGCTGAAAGAAACAACAAGCTTGCCAATCAACTACCAAACAAAGGAACGTGTGGGTCGCAAAAATTGCTTAGGCATCACATTCTCTCAACAAGAATTCCGGTGCACCGTAGGGTATGTTTTGACATTTCTAACATGAAGCATCATAGAAAGATGCTACCATCTCAGGGATTTCTAATCGGCTGAAGGTGTTTGTGATTAAATTTTTCGTCACCGCATTTCAAATATATTTAGAAGCCGATTTTGTATGGCGTTTTTTTCCTCAAATAGTTAGTCATTAAGCTGTAGCTCTGTTGGGTGGGTTGGTTTCTAATTGACTATTGTCCTAGATTGGTTGATGCTGATTGTGCATGTGAAGGAGCCAGGGTCAACAGATTATTTGAACTTAAATATTACAGAGTTGTGTTCCTTCCTTACCATCCTTAGATCATAAACCTAATTGAATTCACTTAAATAAATTTCTATGTGGTGAATTATTGGGAACTTCTTAACAATATAAATACAAGGTTTCTCACCATCTCTCTTTTATCCTAGGTGTATTCTGGTTGATTATTGAGTTCAAGTATGGTGGTTATTAGTAAGTGTTAATCAGGTGTTCTTACTTCTTTTTATACATTTTATTCTATGCATCACCAGGTGGAGCACAATTCTCCTATCTCTGCCGTTTTGACAGATGACCCCTCAACAATGACAAGTATGGACGATGATACAGAAAATATTGGTATCTTGCGCATTGATCCAGGCTTAGAACCATTTAAAGATCACTTCAAATACAGAGTGAGGAAGTATGTAGATCAGAAAAACCTTTTTGAAAAGTATGAAGGAGGTCTTGAGGAATTTGCAAAAGGTAATATCCTATATCATCATGCTATCTCCTTTCTTTCCTCTCTGACTCATTCCCTGAATAGTGTGGTAGTTCAGCAATGTAATTTTGTAAATTATTGAAGTCTATGGAAACAGGAGCTAATTAACTGATACTTTTCACATAAGAGTCTACATGAGAAAAAATTCTTTGAAATTGATTGATATGTCATTTTCTAACATAATCAAAATTGTTACGTATAATTACAACTAATTTTCAACATACTATCCATTGCTCCGTTGATTTGATCTTGGGTGTATCTTAAATGTTTGATGGCCTTTTGTCAATTCTTATTTGGCTACTAGTTATTTTAATGTAAATACTAAACTACTTCATTTTTAGGTTATTTGAAATTCGGATTTAATAGGGAAGAAGGTGGCATTGTGTACCGTGAGTGGGCCCCGGCAGCTCTGTAAGTTTTTTGTTTTATTTTTAAGCAAAATTTTAGGAACTACCCGTTTATTCTCATTTTTGGTCAAACCATATGTTAGTTGTATGATTAGGATTTATATGAGCCAGGGAAGCACAAGTTATTGGGGACTTCAATCAATGGGATGGTTCTAACCACAAGATGGTAAAGGATCAATATGGTGTTTGGAGTATCAAAATTCCAGATTCTGTTGGAACTCCGGCTATTCCTCATGGTTCACGAGTCAAATTCCAATTCAAGCATGGTGATGGGGTTTGGGTTGATAGAATCCCTGCATGGATTAAATATGCTACTGTAGACCCTACAAGTTTTGCGGCCCCATATGATGGTGTGTACTGGGATCCGCCAGCATCGGAAAGGTATTGATTATTCTTATTCAACCTGTCTTGGTCTTTTAGTCACAGCAAACAGCTTTAATCAAAACTGTGGAAAAGAATCGAAGGATTATACGAGAGCAATTGTTTGTTTTCAAAATGCTTAGTTGCATAGTTTCAGTGCAAGAAGTAGAATATGTTGCATAATTTATAATGTAAGTTCTTCTCTAATGTAGTCAGACATCTCAACATTAGGAACTTGGTACCATCTTTTCATCTAGTTTAATTAGAACTAAGGGTCTCTGCTCTCTGCAATTAAAGTTATATAGAAGTAGTGTTTGTTGATCCATTCTTTCATCCATCATGCAGGTATGAGTTTAAGTACCCTCCACCCCCAAAGCCTATGGCCCCAAGGATATATGAAGCTCATGTTGGAATGAGCAGCTCTGAACCCCGTGTGAATTCGTATAGAGAATTTGCTGATGATGTTTTGCCTCGTATTCGAGCAAATAACTATAACACAGTCCAGTTAATGGCTGTGATAGAGCATTCCTACTATGCATCATTTGGTTATCATGTAACAAACTTTTTTGCTGTAAGTAGCAGATCTGGAACTCCTGATGACCTTAAGTATTTAATTGATAAAGCCCATAGCTTAGGTCTGCGGGTCTTGATGGATGTTGTTCACAGCCATGCAAGTAACAATGTCACTGATGGCCTTAATGGCTATGATGTTGGCCAATGCTCACAAGAATCGTATTTCCATACTGGCAGTCGAGGCTACCATGCATTGTGGGATAGTCGGCTCTTCAATTATGCAAATTGGGAAGTACTTCGCTTCCTTTTGTCCAACTTGAGGTGGTGGCTTGAGGAGTACAAATTTGATGGATTCCGATTCGATGGGGTAACTTCAATGTTGTATCATCATCATGGGATTAACGTGGCTTTTACCGGGAATTATAATGAGTATTTCAGTGAGTCAACGGATGTTGATGCTGTTGTTTATATGATGCTGGCAAATAGTCTGGTTCACAATATCTTGCCAGATGCAACTATAATTGCTGAAGATGTTTCTGGTATGCCTGGACTTTGTTTGCCTGTCTCTGAGGGAGGTATTGGTTTCGACTATCGCCTGGCAATGGCCATCCCTGACCAGTGGATTGATTATTTGAAGAATAAGAAGGATGAAGAATGGTCGATGAAGGAAATATCATGGAATTTGACAAATAGGAGATACACTGAGAAGTGTGTATCTTATGCTGAAAGTCATGACCAGGTATGAAGTATTTTTTGTTGTATTGATATGTTTTAACAGGTAAGACTTTTACAGTATTCGTCATAGTAAATCTCCTATGTCAAATCAGATCTAAGATCTTTGCTTTTCTTTTCCCCTTATTTTCTGTTCAGCTCTTACTAAAATACATTTCTTACGGTTCGCCCTGTTTGTGCAGGCCATTGTAGGTGACAAGACTATTGCATTTCTTTTAATGGATGAAGAGATGTATTCTGGTATGTCTAGTTTAACAGAGGTCTCTCCAACTGTTCAGCGAGGAATAGCGCTTCATAAGGTGTGTTGGTTGCCAAATCATAAGGGCTCCTTTCTTATTGTAATTTCTTTGGTAGCTCAACTGGTCATTATTCTGTATGAATATAAATTATCCTTCCAAAGATGTATAATATGAGGCCTCACTACTCATATTCAACACCGTCTCTCTGACAAAATTTAAGATAATTGCTTTGGATGCCCATGCATATTTTGGATCCAGAATATGGCTGATTGCTGTATTTATTGTAATTGATTTAATCCCAGATGTTTTATTCTATTTCTCAGCTTTATCTTTTCCTTTGGCAGATGATACATTTCTTAACTATGGCATTAGGAGGAGAGGGCTACCTTAATTTTATGGGGAATGAGGTAAGTACACCTGGCCCAAAGCCAACCAGCTAAATTATTAGTGTCATTGTCTGCAGAATTAGTTTTCTATTCTTGATATATAATAGTTGCTTTCATTAAGATTCTTATTTCGATGGCCACAAAATTAAAGGCTCTATTGGTTTTAATATTCTCCCACTATCCTATTCCACTATTCTATCCTAAAAATTCAAAAATGCATTTGTTTCAGTATTCTCAAAATTCATTCCTACTTTATTCAACTCAAAACATTAACAATTATCTTCCTCGTAAAAATAACTCAACCCAACTCAACTTTACTTTTTTCAAAATACTATTCTAAAAACTATCAAAATAATGAACCAAAAAGGGACTCAAAGTTTTCAGAGAGGAACAAAACTTTTGGCTCACACCAGGTCAAAATGATTCATTTTCCTCGATAATAGAAGCATACATATATTACTGATGCTTTCTGAACTAATAGTCACATAAGCTTTTTTTTTTTTTTTGGTTAGTATGTTAAGACAACGCTGATTCCCTCTCTTATAGAACCAAACCATTAACTGCAATGAACTTCTCACAGCCGTAATAGTTTAAAGCCATATTTTGAAGAGGCAAATGTGTGTATCTGTTTAGTTTTCTGATATTTGAGCTATTTTATCTTGTATGGTAATTACAGTTTGGCCATCCTGAGTGGATTGACTTCCCAAGAGAGGGCAATGGGTGGAGTTACGAAAAATGCAGACGCCAATGGAACTTGGTGGATACTGATCACTTAAGATACAAGGTTTGATTCACTAATTAAGTTTAAGCTCTCTTATCTCTCTTCATGCTTTTGATATAGCCCATAAGCTCATTTGGGTTTTTAAGAGTATTTACTTAATAGCCCTACCACAGTCCATTTCAACAAAGAATCTATCCATATCTCTCTCCATCTTCCTGTCATGCTTTCAATATAGTTAATTACTTAATTTGGGTTTTTTAAGACTAATATTAAATGGTCTTACCTGAGTCTATATCATTTTTTGTTCAGCATCTATTCATGTAACTCCAGGCAGGATACAAATTGGCTTTTCAAGAAAGAAAATGTGTAAAAACGAACCTACTACTCTTCATGTTGGTCTATGGTGTGCTACCTGTATGGGACACCATGTTTTTCCACTCTATAATGCAATAGACACCTCTTTAACATAATTTGTAGAACATCATGTATGTTATTTTCCAATTTTTACTAGGTTGCTACTGTTTTCTTTCGAGGAACAAATATTGAAGTGCTCTTTTTATATTTGTGCTGGAAATTGTTCAGTTCATGAATGAATTTGACAGAGCTATGAACATGCTTGATGATAAATTCTCATTCCTCGCATCATCAAAACAGATTGTGAGCAGCACAAATGAAGAAGACAAGGTAAAGATCCTGTTGTTTAATACAGTGGTTACATTTCTGTGGTGTTGATTCTCATTCTATTATGAGAAGTTCAAAACTTCAAATAGGGCACGCACTATACTAAAAAAATTATAGTCTCCAGCAGCAATCCAGAGTTTATACAAAGACACTAATTAATTGTTTCACTCTACAGGTTATTGTCTTTGAGCGAGGAGATCTGGTTTTTGTGTTCAATTTTCATCCAGAAAATACATACGAAGGGTATTCATATTTTATGTGATGCCAGAGGGTTGTGTGTGTATCTAAGTTATTTGTCTAGAGTTTAAAACAGTTTGGATGAGGCTTGGATTATGATGATAGCAGTATTTTTTTTTTTTTCTTTCTTTCAATCTGGTGACTTGTAATCTTAAACATGCAGGTATAAAGTTGGGTGTGACTTGCCAGGGAAGTATAGAGTTGCACTCGATAGTGATGCTTCAGAATTTGGTGGACATGGAAGGGTAAGGAGCCCTTGCAAAACCATGTGCTAGCTTCCTGTTACTGTTGGAGTAATAGACGATAAGAGATACTACATAGAAGAGAGCAATTGTTAGATTTCTTTTTTTAAATATAATTTTGACGTAATATATTTCATGGGAAGTAATTTCACTTCTAATGGCTCCTGAGTACTCAAGCATTGCATTCCTCACTTGTTAACGGGAATAAAATCATCTTTATTGGAAAGCCTGTATACCCTTTCACCAGATGTTTCTGTTCTCTGAATTGATTAATTTTTTGGTAGGTGGGTCATGATGTAGACCATTTTACATGTCCAGAAGGGATACCAGGTGTGCCTGAGACAAATTTCAACAACCGTCCGAACTCATTCAAAATACTCTCACCAGCTCGAACCTGTGTGGTATGGCCTCTCCTCCATGTTCTTTCTGGTTCTATTACCCCTTATTATGCATATCAATACATTATGTTGAACACCAAAAATTTAGAAATTTGATTTGATTGATATGTTATGTTAAATAGATCACTTAGCTATCAATTATACACTCTAGCCCATCTATGACAAACATTTGAAAAGAACTTATCAAGCCTGTAGCCTCTGGTTTGGAATAATAAACATGAAATGCTTCAATTTTGTTAAAAAATTTTCTATAGGTTTACCATAGGGTGGAAGAAAAAGAAGAAGAGCACAACGAAAGTTCATTGGCCAATGCCAATAAGACATTAGCAGCACATGTTCCCCAAAACAGTAGTGAATCGATCAGTGCTAATGAGACATTAGCTGATGTTGCGGACAACTGTAGTCCATCGGTCAGCAGCAAGGCGACATTAGTAGCAGATGTTGTGGCTGACCGGGAAAACCTTGAAGCCTTACCAACTGTAGAAGGTGATGGTGAGTCTGTTGGGACACCGGAGCACTGAATCTTCTATTATTGTGCAAATCAAGCTCGTCATTGATGTGTTCATGTCATATAATCAATAATAAGCATTAATCACGGGATTTTATCGACTGCTGTAAATTCTGGTGTCTGTTTAATATGTCATTGGTAAGACTGGATTTCATATATGCTTTATGCTGGAATTTTTGCTACATTCCAAGGATTAAATGTGTATTGTACTTGCTCATGTGATTAGCAATAATGTAAAGTTGCAGTTTAAAAGCTGTTTCACAAATCTTATTATGGCCTATTAAAAATTTAGAGAATATTTATGTTGATAGTTCGATTTCATAATGTCAAGGATTTTTTATAACGTTGTAGGGTTGGCGTAAACATTTGGATAATGCCAGGGAGAGTTACGATAATGTCAATTGGTTTAGTAAAGGTGTATTTTTATAACGTCAAGGTATTTTTTGAATAATGTCAAAGTTTTTTTTATAATTTCAAGGGGCTTTTTGATAATGTTAAGGATTTTTAATAATGTCAAGGCCCAAGGGATTTTTTGATAATGTCAAGAGGACTTTTAATATGTTAAGGGGTTTATTTATCAAGTCAAGGGAATTTTTATATTGTGAAGAGTTTTTTTTTTTTTATATAATGTCAAGGGGATTTTTTAATAATGTCAAGGATATTTTTGATATAATAATAATATCAAAGAAATTTTTGATAATGTAAATGGTAAAGAATTTCTTATGTCGAAAAGGTCGTGAGTTTGGTGTAATGGCTAGTCCAAGAAGTTCGACCCAAAACAAGCCCAAGAACTACTAAATGTAAACCCACCAATCAGATTCGGGCTAACCCAACTAGAAGTCGGAAAGCACCAAAGCCGAGTCAAGCAAGAAGGCGGAATCTGGTTCGGAACTGATCTCTGCATCGATCGAAGTGGAAGGTGGTCAGAAAATTACAGTTTCTAGGGTTTTGTGATACGAAATAGAAGTAATATGGAAGAGAAGAGCAAGAACAAGTTCAGTATAATTGTTCCAACTTACAACGAACGCCTCAACATTGCTCTCCTCGTTTATCTCGTCTTCAAACATCTCCGGTGAACTAACTCCGCATCCTTTATGAATCATTTCATGATAACTAATCGTTTAATTTATTATCTAGAATTAATCGTTTGTGAGAATTAAGTTGTTTTTCTATGTTGGCTCATATAGGGATGTTGATTTTGAAATAATTGTGGTCGATGATGGGAGTCCTGATGGTACACAAGAAGTTGTTAAACAATTGCAGCAATTGTATGGAGAGGACCGTATTGTAAGCATCATAACAACTGAAATTGGATCTTATTCCTCTTTCTAATGGGAGGTCAAAAATCAATGCTTTCTAATTCTGCTTTTGTGTCTTTGATGGTGCAGCTGTTAAGACCTAGACCGAGGAAACTTGGGTTAGGTATGTAATGCAATTGATATTATTAACTGTTTGATAGTAATGAAAAAATGACTCTGGTTGCACTTGTTTAATTTAGGGACGGCTTACGTTCACGGTTTGAAGCATGCTTCTGGAAATTTTGTTGTAATTATGGATGCTGATCTCTCTCACCATGTAAGTTAAATGTCAATGTTGAAATGTTGGCTTGGAAATATTGAAATCAGTTGCTTAGGAGTTCATTTAGATTGGCGTGGATTTTGAATCTTGGATATATCGTTTGCATGTTCTACTTGGTTGGCGCCTGAGGAAGTTAACTAACTGTCTTTAATGCTCATCTAAAACATATAAATTAAGAATAATTTACTTTTCTGTGCTTAGAATCCATTGATCACACTATCTTCCTGTGTGTCAGTGACATGGAATCAGGATTTAAGTAGTATTCATTTGATTTGTCATTTTTTTTTTTTCATTTTTTGGCAGCCCAAGTACTTGCCAAGCTTCATCAAGTAAGAAGTTTTCCTGTTTATATGTATTGTACTATTACATTGTGGCTGAGGATGCCTAATTTCTTGGAATATTTCTAATATAATTTGGCGACATGTTTTATTAGGAAACAGTTGGAGACTGGTGCAGATATGGTTACTGGAACCCGGTATGTTAAGGGTGGTGGTGTACATGGGTGGAATCTTATGCGAAAGCTAACAAGTAGGGGAGCTAACGTCCTTGCACATACACTTTTATGGCCTGGTGTATCAGATCTGACTGGATCATTCCGGTACGTAAATTGGTTTGAAGTATTAGGCTATTCATCATTTTTTCACTTTGACAATTTTAGAACTGAGCTCTTGTTCTTAAAGGCTTTATAGGAAATCAGTGCTTGAAGATGTTATTAGTTCCTGCGTAAGTAAGGGATATGTCTTCCAAATGGAGATGATTGTTCGTGCTTCTAGAAAGGGCTACCACATTGAAGAGGTGAAGTTGTGCATTTCTCTTATTGTAATGTATGCTTGAGATAAACAGACTTCGTGCCTGTAAATCATAAAAAAAATAAAAGAAATTGGCATAATTTTGTTAACTTAATAACTCGAATCTGTAGACGCAAGTTTATAATTTTTTTTTGTAGTTGTGGTATGTGCAGATACTGTTGTATTTGTCCAGAAACAGTCTTTCTCTGGTTTCCATCCCTGACTAAATACACATTTTTTTCTTTCATGGCTTTTCTCATATATACGTTAATAAGACATACACTGTATTTAACTATTTATACTAATGTACTCTCTATTTATGCATTCCCTTGAACATATTGTGTATTCAGTTTGTAGGTGTATTTAAACAATTTAAGGCATCGTCTTTAATCTGTGTTTTGTGCATTTCCACAGGTTCCAATTACTTTTGTTGATAGAGTATTTGGAAGTTCAAAGCTTGGAGGATCAGAAATTGTCGAATATCTGAAAGGCCTTGCATATCTTCTTGTCACAACGTAGAAAGGCCTCTTTATCAATTGAACACAATCATCTGAAGCTTTTCTTATGTTTCTTTTTTCTTCTCGTTTCTGTCAATAATAGAGGCTTTTCTTGGTTATACAACAAAAGAATGGAGATTGCCAACAAATCTTAGAACAGTTGTTATCACAAAATAATGCTTATTTTGTTGTAGTCATAAACATCATTATAATCAATAGATAATTTTCGTGTGATTAATATCTTTGTTGTGCCTTTTTCACCATATTGAATGTAAAGAACAATAGGAAAACAGTGAATGGAGAAATAAACCTGAATGAATAGATTGCTTTCATTCAACCAGATTTTTGTTGAAAGACGTAAAAATATATTTACTACGCGTCACCATCAAACAGGCACTAAAACCCAGAAACAGCAATGGAACAGATTTAATTCATGAATGAAGTTAAGTTTTCCTAAATCAAAATACTAATAGCAGAATTTAAAAAGAAAAAAATCCCTAAAACCCCCCAGCTGTGAAAATTCAAATCTTCCTGACTCTACGAGCCCCCGTCCTTCGTTGACTGTCAATCACAGAGTTGAAAGGTAGAGGAGGTTTCTTGTTCACTTTGCTCATGCTTCTCAGCATATATCTGGGCTCAGTTGTCTCCACAGAATAAGCAGCAGAAACAGACTTCCTCAGACTCTCTAGCTTCTTCGACTCTCTTCTCTTTGAAGACTCAACTGTCACACCAAGATTATACGGAGTCTTTGTCACGTCACCCGTTTCATTTTTCTTTCTCTTCAGCCTCTCATTTCTTCTTGCTGAGTACTCTTCATAAAACCTACCCCTTTCAAAGAAGGAACTCGAATTTCCACTCAACTCATTGCCCGACCCAGCTTTATTGTTATTATTATTATCCAATTTACCCTCTCCGAGTTCATCTTGAACCATCTTTGCCAGAGCCCGTAACTCGCAAGAAATCGTACGGTATTCGGGTCGAAGATCCGATTCTTGAAAGTCTGATGCGCGGATCAGCTTCTGAGATTTCGTTAAAGATCCTGGTATAACTTAAAAGGTTTTAGCAAGAATGAAAGAAATAAACATTATTATTATTATTATATCATTTGAAACAAGAAACATTAAAGAAGATTTACCAGGAGGGGTTTGAAGAGAAGTTGCGTTTGATCGAAGAACACGACGTGGTCGAACCCGAATCGGCGATCTAGCCAGCGGAGGCTTGCGATCAGTTTTAATCTTAGACATGGCTATACTACAAAGAAACTAAGCTCTGTAGAAAGAGAGATCGAGAGAAACGTACAGTATCAGCGAGTGATTCAATTTGGAAGACTAAACAAGGAACATGAAGGAATAATACTTACCTTTTTGTTAAAGGATGATTAGTTCTTCTCTGCTTCGTTCTTTGTGCTGTGTGAATTCTCTTTTGTTGCTTCTGTTCTCTGTGCCGTTGCCTTTTTGTCTGTCAAAGATTGGTTTTATTGGGAGACAGACATGTCTGTTTGAAATTTCAAACGTCAGATGCGGAGCGTCTCCAACGGTTATATTTTTGATCTGACGGTCTAGAATCGTTGAAATTTGAAAGCTTGATTATGTGTGATTAACTTATAATATTTACAATAAAATCCACCGATTTCTTTCCAAATTTTTTAGTATCTCTATTTGGTAATACACTAATCGCTTAGGCTAATTTGAGCCTCACTTATATTTTAAATAAGAGTAAAATACATCTTCCCACCCCTAATTTCATAAATTCTAGATTCTTACCGAAGAGTGCTATTACAATCATACTGCCCTTGACAAATAAATTAATAAATTATTTCTTAACCCCCAAATTAGTAGAATTAGAAAATAACTATCTCATTTTCAAGTTTATTTCAATAACAATCCCCATCTCTAACCACTCAACTACTACCATTGTTACCGCCAACTCAAATCTGACGTTGTTGGCCTTCACCGGCCCCATGACCAGCTTCCTTGACATCCATTGGCTAAAACCCCAAAGTTCTCAAGCTTCTTCTCCCACCGTTCCCCGGCCAACGCTAAGTTAGAGTTTCATTGTTCTAAGCCAAATTCCTAAGGCTAACGGTGGCCAAAATCCACTCCAACACGATTTTTAATTGATAAAAAAAATATAAGTATTTAAATCAAAAACAGATTTCTATAATCTGTGGGCCTGGTTTGAACTTCGAAGATGGGCTGGGTGGATTTGCTGTTGAACCTGCTTTCGGGTTCAAGCTACAACACCTGAAAGGCAACCGTGTATTGTGGGTGGAGCCATAGGTCAACATGACTTGTTATAGTAAAAGCCCAAGGGCGCATGCATGGCGCAAACGTGGAGGGGAGCTATAGCTCTTCAGCTATTTGCTTATTTAAAAACATAGAGCTGACTCTGTTGATCCTGATTCCGAGGTGAGTTCAATTTGTCATGACGTAAGTACCTGATTGAATTTTGAAGGTGATTCCTGACGTTATTGGATGGTGTCTCTTACACGGTTACAGCTACTTCACCATTAAAGCTTTGACCTGGGGATACTAGTTACAAACCAAATCCAAAACAGAACTACTCTCTTTGGTTGAAGTTGAATGAATCGATTAAATTAGAAAAGGACAAGTTCTACCGATATAAGTGCATTGAAATATGCCATTAATCTGCTGGTAATGTGTAAAGACTAAGGAGGTCCAAAATGATGAAGAAAATTGCAATAATTGGTGCCGGAGTGAGTGGTCTTCTTGCATGCAAACACACTCTGGACAAGGGTTTTAATCCCATAGTGTTTGAGGCAAGGAGTGGCGTAGGTGGAATTTGGTCTCAAACGTTAAAGTCCACAAAGCTCCAATCA